>JAOXNZ010000177.1:25156447-25167208 GCA_028566095.1 Kryptolebias brasiliensis | reverse complement strand
CGAACCTTGACTGTGTGAACCTTTCCATGAGAAGAAGAAACTGCTTTGCAACTATGTAATGTACAACCTATGATGTAAGTGAAACCTCCCTATAAAAGTGTATGTTGTTTGTCACTCGGGACTCTTTCTCCTGTGTTGAGTTGAATAGAGTGGAGTCTCTGAACGCCTTTTTGCCTTCGGAATAAAATTCTCTTAAAAGATAAAGATCATTCTTTATCTGATTCTTTGAAACAGACATCTCAGAATTTGATAATTATTTATTCCAAACACCATCATCAGGCCTCTTCTGAAAAAATCCAATTTGGATCCAGATATTCTTTCCAATTACAGTCCTATTTCCCACCTCCCCTTTCTGTCAAAAGTACTGGAAAAAGCAGTTGCTGCTCAGCTGCAGGTCCACCTACAACAGCACTCTCTGTATGAGAAATTCCAGTCTGCCTTTCGTGCAGCTCACAGCACTGAGACTGCACTGTTGAGAGTTACCAACGATGTCCTTATGGCTGCTGACACTGGTTCTCCATCCTTTCTTGTCCTCTTTGACCTCACTGCAGCTTTCGACACTGTGGATCATAGTATCCTCTTCCACCGTCTTCAAATGGAGGTCGGTCTCTGCGGCACTGTCCTGGACGGGTTTAAATCTTTCCTCTCCAATAGAATGTGTTAGCCTTGGCAACGCCAAGTCCCAGACTGACTGTGTCACCTGTGGTGTCCCTCAAGGGTCAGTTCTTGGCCCCCTGCTATTTTCCCTTTACATGCTGCCTTTAGGTCAAATCATTAACCGGTATAATATTTCTTTTCACTGTTATGCTGACAACACACAGCTTTACATCAGGACTGGAGCATCATCACCACCATCTTTGTCTTTTCTATCCCCACTCACTATCCCCTCACCACTTGCCTCGAGGAAATAAGGGCATGGATGAGCAATAATTTTCTTCAGTTAAACTGCTTCAAAACCGAAGCCATACTCATTGGCACCCCTGCTGCTTCCGGGGTCCCACAGGCCAAAAAGACCCGATAGGACTCCTTCTTCAGCCTAACAGCAGCCCTCACCGCCGATGTCCACCAGCGGGTTCGAGGGTTGCCACCACGACAGGCACTGACAACCTTGCGGGCACAGCTTCGGTCAGCCGCCTTAACAAGAGAGGCACGGAACATGGCCCACTCAGACTCAATGTCCCCCGCCTCCCCTGGGATGTGGTCAAAGCTCTGCCGGAGGTGGGAGTTGAAGCTCCATCTCACAGGGGACTCCGCCAGATGCTCCCAGCAGACCCTCACAATACGTTTGGGCCTGCCAGGTCTGACCGGCATCCTTCACCACCATCGGAGCCAACTCACCACCAGGTAGTGGTCAGTTGACAGTTGACCCCTGTTTGTCTGAAAGCTGCCTGAGAGCCCGCATATAATAATCTTACCTATAAGTTAATTTTTCCCCAAATCCAAATTGTGCAAATATAAAAAACAATAATACTACTCTGCCAAATGCTTTTTTGGCATCCAGTGTAATTAAAGCCTCAGAGTAGTTTCTGAGGGGTTATAAATAACACTAAATATTTTCTGGTGATTAAAAACTGCCTGCCTTTTAAGTGCCTGGTTAGTAACTTTGCCAGCAGTTTGACGCCAAGATTTAAAGGCATAATAACAGGTCTTTACCCTTTTTGAAGAGGAAAGAGCTAAAAGCTTCGTTCGAGGTTTGGGGGAGCATGCCTGTATTAAAAGAATCAGTAAATATCTCTAATAGAAACAGGGCCAGCTGTTTCCAAAAGCTTTTGTAGACTTTGGTTGGGAAGCCAAACCAGCACTGGGAATCTCACATGATCATATCAATTGCAAGAACAGCTACAGCATAAAGCCTGCTGTGTCCAACAGTGGAGATTTTCTGTTTAAAAATCCATTTATAAGATTAAAATTAGAAGATTAATTATCAGCTTGGAGCAGACAGACCAGACATGAACAGAACACAGAAAACAGAGGGGAGATAGAAAATAGGCCTATAATTTGGAGAAATGTCCTGTTGTGTGTTTTTATAGGTACTTGAATTGTCCACAGGCGAATCTTATTTTTTGTGGCTTCTGAATGTAATGGTTGGGGTTTTAAAGGAAAGGGGTTAGTATATATGCAAACACCACTTCAGTTTTATAGTTTTTAGAATTATTTTATTTGTTTTTAAAAATCTTCTTCCAGAGGTAAGAAGCTGAAACTCTCTATGGAGGGGATGAACGCCATCATTTAAAACAAAAGTGGCTATCCGCTGAACCTGCCTGCTGTACAGGGATGTAACTGATTGTTGGGGCTCTCCAATCATTCTGGATGACAATTTCACCAACTGCTAAAGAGAACTCCTCTCTTTCAGAGTTGTATAACCAAACCATGACACTAAAGAGAATGATAAAACTGATTTGATAAAAACACAATAAAAAAGGGTCATTATGGTTTGGTCAATATTAAAATGACAGAATTTCCTCAAGCAGAAGAGGCTCTGATGTAACTTTTTGCACACTGTCTCAAAGTTGGCTTTAAAATTCAATTTGTCATCTAAAATAGTCCCAAGGTATTTGTAAGGACTCACACTTTCACAGAAGTGTTAATGCCACTAAGGAAGGAGATCAGGTCTGCAGAAACATGAGAGCAATAAGATCAATACAGCCACTTATAAAATTCCACTAATGTTTAATTAATTTCCAATGGGTTTGATGTTACTTAGGCACCACTTTCAACTTGGTGTATCAACCAGGATGCAGATATTTGTCGCAGTTGTTAAACAAAAAATATACCTGTCCTATCCCCATGTTTATACAATTTGGATCTTTTATGACACGGAAGCTGTGACCTCTGGAGTCTTGTTAACCTGGAAGAAAATATTGATTTGTTTATTTTTTTTTCATTATCTAGAAGTAGATGTGTATCAAGATGTCATAGTGGTGTTGCTTTCTTAAATTTCAGGAAATAAATGTTAATGAAGACTGAAGCATAGTCCAAGACCACAACAGTCTCATATTTATAGTCCATAACATTAAACTCTTTCATAAAGGCTTCAATCACTTTGACTGACTTTGATTGAAGAGCAGAAGTAGAGAAGGATCAGTCTAAGAGTCAACCCAGCAGTTAAAATTATTTCCCACAATCAAATCATAAATAGTAAAATCTGACAGGTTTGAGAAAACCTGTCTTAAAAAAAGAGTCACTGACAAAATTTTGAGCATGGACATTCAGAAGAACCACTTTTACATCATAAATGTGTCCCAGGACAATTATAAACCTGCATGCAGAATCAGAAATTGTTTTAACTTGAACAAAGGCAATATCTTTATGAATAAGAAGGGCAACACCTCTTGATTTGCTAGAAAAGGACCAAGTATACTTCCTCTTTAGTCTGGTGTGGTCTTCATCCCATAAATTGGGTCTCTTGTAAGTACATTTTATGAGCATAAGATGGTGTAGATAGTGCAAAACTTTACTGTGTTTGATTGAATTGTTTGGGTCCTTACAATTCAAACTAGCAAACCTAATATCCCTACCCACACTAAGTGGTGACCTCTTCAGCTAAGCCATAAACAAAGAAAAAATTCAACAAGTGACAAAATGAACAAAGGGAAGAAAGAAAAGGCAAACAATTTCAGATACATGATCACATTTGGGGGTAAATGATCATAAGGAGGACAACCGAGGACACATCGGGACAGACTGCTACAAGAGATCCTTCCTGCCCACAGCCATCAGTATCTATAACAACTCTTTAACAAAACCAGCTACGAATTTGAATTAAAAACAAACCTGCATAGGTCTGGAAATATGGGGTAAGTACTAACCCAGTACCCCTTGGAACAAAATCAACAAATGAACCCTGCAAAATCATACCGATTTACTTTTTCTTCCAGCAGTTTTAGAGCAGCCACTGTGGATCTGAGCAGATCTGGAATTACTAACTGAAAATATGTGATGTGAACTGACTACAATACCCTCCATTAGTAGTGAACAATCATATGAAGGTAATGGATGTCATGTTAAATACCTTACTTTTAACGTTACTTTCAGTAAAAAGTCAATATGTGATAATAAATGCTCTGTTAAATGTCATAAGACTTTTTTTTTAAATGGGGTGTGGCACAGAGGCCATGATAACATAATAGTTTATAGAAAATTATATTGTTAGGTGTGTTCTGTGTTATTTATCTGTTATATTCTTGATGGAAGCACAAAGACTTCTGGATTTTTGGTTAAAGTAGGGTAGAAATTCTTTTTATTTATCACCGGTCACTGTCAGTAATTTGTCAGTAGGGGTCAGTATCGCTCCACCAATGTGGAAGAGATTGGGGGAGAAATGGAGTTCTCAGGGAAATCTCATGTTATCAGACAGATAGTGAGATGACTGTTCCCGGGATGAATGTATGTGTGTTGTGGAGCGACTGTACTTCTTAACTAAGCTATTTGTATGTTACAGGTAAGCTGGTGATGTTAATGAGGTACTCTATGCTATAATATTTAGTTATGTGAAATATAAAGTGCCACAAGGAGTTGTATATTTGTAAGATTGTTAGTTCTCAGCTACTTTTACCTTGTGCGCTGCCGCCATTACTGTGTGGAGTGCGGGAGGGTAACAAACAGCAGTGTGTATGTGTGTACAAAGAGAAGCCTGCCGACCGTTTGAATCGAGCAGTAATGATTAGTTGTATTGAAGCTCCGGCAAAACAGAGGGAATATGTGTTATGTTCCGTTCTAATTTGGGTTTTTTTCCCTATTGTGGGACGCATAGACAGATAGTGAGATGACCGTTTCCAGGATGAATGTATGTGAGCTTTGTGGAGCGACTGTACTTCTTAACTAAGGTATTTGTATGTTACAGATTTTTCATTAAATGTTGCGGCGCCAACAATCCAAGTCTCCTTCATTGTATACCCTGTAACAAGCCACCACTTCCCTCCTAACAGACTTTGATGTCATCAACTCAAGTTTGATGATTATTTCAGCTAGTAGATCATCTATCATTACCTTGATACAACACAGTAAGTTTGAAGACTTGACATTTATCCAGATATGGCCCAGGGGATGTAAAGGTTCTGCAATGGACAGACTTTAAGTGTTAAATAAAATATATTATAATCACATTCCCACTGAGATCTTCTGTAAATCATGACCTACACCATGCGCACGCACTAAAAGCCTTCTCTAATTTTAGCTTTCATATACGGTGTTGTACATTTAAACCATTGGCCACAGCTTTGCTAATTTTAGCTTTTAGCAACAGATTTTCTCATTTAAGATTAAAGTTACTATTTTCCTAAATATAGCTTTTAATTGCAATTTTGCTGATTTTAGCTTTTAGTTACAGTTTTGCCTAATTTTAGCTTTTAGTTACTATTTTTTTTTATTTTAACTTTTTTACTGTTTTGCTGATTTTAGTTTTTAGTTGTTTTACTGAGTTTAGCTTGTTTTAACAACGTTCTGTTAGAAAACTGAAAATATAAGATGAATTTCAAGTCTCAGCACACAGAACAGCACACTCCACGCTCTGCTGTCACACAACACATACAAATAAATGGGCATGGAAGAGGTGGCCACAGTGCACTGCTTCCTATGTGCAGAGAGACCCCCCACTTTACTTTTAGCCCAAGCTCTTGCAGTACAGCTTATAACACTGCCAACATTCCTGTCAACCCCAGTGGGAAAAAGTAAAAAAAAAAAAAAAAATCACATCACTCTGGAAACAGGTATAAAAATAGATTTGTATCTATTAAAGTTCTGAAGATGATCATTGTCCTCAAGACCGTTTACCTTCATACAGCAGCATAATCTGACTCAGATAATCAGAGTCTAACTCTGGCTCAAACAGGGGAGGTTCTTGCAACTCAAACTCTTGCTCAGTCTGATCATCCTATTCTTCATCTGAGTTATATTCCATTACAGAGGCTTAAATATGATATTGGGATTACAGGAACAGCTCTAAAATATAAACCATTCTGCACGGAAATCCAACATCTCTTTTTTTTATTTTGAAATCGGCTTTTGCAATGCTTTTATTTTTGAAGCCAAGCTCTGAGGTGCTTACTACAGCATCCTCTGTACTCACCGCAGCAGCAGTCTCTTTACTGGAAACCGAGGTCAGTGAGAGAGTTAGGACTAACCATCATGTCAGCACAGTAAAAAAAATAGACTTATACAGAATGTTTTTAACAAGTTACAGACTTCTAAATGTTTATTTATTAAAGTCAGTAGCAAAACAATGTGATCTTAGTTTTCAACAAGATAGTTTTTAAAAAGAACTTTTATGTGTTCACTCTTTTATGCTAAGGTCCATTAACTTGGTCTCGAGTTTTAATGTAAAGAACCTTGGTAGTTTTTTTTACATGAAATGTGAAGTGAGACAGACAAACTAATAAACATTCAATAAAATCTAGCACCTGAGCTGAATTAAGGTTAACTAAAACAAAATGACTATTTTTTATTGTATATAACTCACAAAGAATTAATAATGCATAATACTTACATACTGAAACAGATATAACAGCAAAGTAATAAGTTTATAGGACTCCTATTGAATAAGCTCGAATTCTAACTGAACCATTTCTCTTCAAGCCTGTTTCAGGTCTTCATGCTGCTGTAACAACTTTTTTTGCTAACATGATTTAAATGAAAAAGTCTTAAAAGGTTAATTACTGAAGCAGAAGTGGAACTGATCAAAGCAACGAGGAGCGAGAGCTGTGCTGCATAGCTGAAAGACATCGCTCACCTTAGGTGGTTTGAAGGGGTAGTCTGGTGTGAAGGCAATGTCCAGGAAAAACACTCCTCCCTCGTACACAGAGCCTGGAGGGCCCAGGATAGTTGACCTCCACTCATAGATGTTGTCCCCTTTAGGTCCAGCACTGCATTTATAAAGTACACAAAGGGAGAAAAACTGGTGAAATTTAATCTGCTGACAAAACGTTATAAAGAGAAAGAAGCTGCAATGATGTAACACAATTCTTTGTGAATAGATAGTCTGAAAATCTCAGTTCTTACATCAGCCACAAAAAGCTGCTGTTTAAAGTCCCAATCTGTTAGAAGCTTAGAAAATATCACATACATATACAGGAGGAACCAGCATAAATGTCATTGTGGATAACTGAGTCTGGTATGTAAAGGCAAGTGAGAAAGCACACACCCACACACATGCGTATTCATCTTCATTTCTATAGCCCAACCCTGCCCCTTACTCTCAACTGTATATATATATAGATCTATATAGATATATCTATCTATATAGATCTATATATATCTATAGATATATCGATATATCTATAGATATATATATATGTATGTATGTGTGTGTGTGTGTGCGTGTACATAAATTATTTTTAATGCCACAGAAGGAACTGATACTTTCTTGTTTAGAATGATGCAGTCCTGACTGAGTCCGTTCTACATTTATGACAAACAAAACAAAATAACACATTTACATTTAGAAATAAATGAAACATTAAGCTGCAGTCTGAAAAAAAAGAAAATCACAACCACTTAATGTACTTAATCTGCTAAAATATTTACTAGGAGGCTTTTATTTATTTATTTTTTTTACATTCCTATTTGAAAATCTTTGAATACCCAATGGATGTACAAAACTCTCATTTCTGCATTGACAGTAATTTAACTAAAATATGTTGAGGAATTTACATTTTCTGGTCTATATGAAAAATGACTGAACTGTATGTCAGAAAGTTGCATAAAGAAACTATGATCTTAATAGGAAAACTGAATTTTACCCATATTTAAATGAAAACTTGAGTCACAATTAGCTTATTCTGGTACTGAAATCAGAATCAGTGCATTTATAATTACTGACAAAATCTCTGTTAAAAATCTGAGTTTACACAGCCAAACCAACTTGTATAATTAGTGTCATTCTGTTGCACAAATTTCATACACACAATGCAAAAAGTTCCGACAGGTAAACTACAAAAGAAAAAAAGAAAAAAGTTTCTTGTTGTTCATTTAAAAACAAAAATGACTAAGACTCATGTTGTTTTTAGTCAAAGTTACAAGGAGCCACTTTTGTCTGAAAAACCACATTTGGCTCCAGAGCTGCAGGCTACATACCACTGCTCTAAACCTAACTTTGACAAGTACATGCCTAACCCTAACCTAAACTCAATTCACACCTTAGTCCTAAACCCAAATGACGTTCCACCGTATTACGACAGGGCTTTGGTCCCTATAAGGACTACTGCTCTGACAAGGTAGCTGAACATACCAGAAATTGTCCTAAAAATATAACAAAAAACAGGTACACACATACAAACACACAAACACACAAACAGGAAGGTGCAGCAACAGCGACTCTTTTTCCTCACTGTTCATCAGCATCTCATTGCTGGGCAGTTGGCTGCTGCTGAGCTCCATTGCTGGAGCTGATGTTGCCACCCACCCCCACCCCTGCACTCCACCACATCACATACACAGTGCTGGGAGTCGAGACGCACTAATCCAATTCCATTTTCTCCTGGAGTTAGGCCAGATGCCCCTGTCAGTTTCATGTATTCCTTTTACTTTCATCATTTACACAGCAAGAAGGAAGAAGCAAGTGCGTGTGAAGAACTGAAATGTAAGCTGAGAACAGGAGTGAGCTTGTTCATGTGAAATAGGAGGCTGTTGTAAAGCACATGGCCGCTGTAGACCTATTCCATGTCCCAAGTGTTAGGACACAGAGAAATTACTGCTGACACGGTCCTCTAGAAGAATAAAAACAGTCTGATGGGCATTATTGTGCTGAGGACAGGGGTGTGTGTGTGTGGGACAGGGGGGTGTCACAGGGCCAAGAAATGGCTCCTCTCAGCGTGAAGCAATGGCCCGGTGCAACTCAGTGCAGAAATCTGTGTTTGAGTGTCAAACAGCTTAGAGAAAAGCGCCGCTAGATTTAATGAAACTCTCATGATGTTGTTTAGGACTAAATGACAATTTTTCTTTTTTTTTTTTAAATAATAAGTTACATTGTATTGGTGAACATTTGTTGACTCACAAATTCTTGAGTTAGGCTTTACGTACACAGACCCCAGGAGCCAGTCAGCATTTTTGGGTTGAAAAGATGTCTAAACAATCTTCTTT
The DNA here is from genome assembly GCA_028566095.1 of Kryptolebias brasiliensis. Classification (NCBI taxonomy): domain Eukaryota; kingdom Metazoa; phylum Chordata; class Actinopteri; order Cyprinodontiformes; family Rivulidae; genus Kryptolebias; species Kryptolebias brasiliensis. The sequence goes on along the minus strand of JAOXNZ010000177.1, from coordinate 25,158,133 downwards.
GAATTATAAAGTGTATTATGAAATGACCCTGATAATCATAAATGTCAGCAGTTACAGATTAAGTTAGACCGATGTTCCTACTTACATCTGAAACAAAACCATCTGTTCCTGGATGGAAAGTTAGTTGGTTCTTCGGTAATTCTACAACAATTGCTTCTTCAAAAATCACAAAAGTAATCAGAAAAGTAAAATCCTTTTTTTCCCTCCAACAAACAGGGGAAAAGGATAGGGTGGTCCAAAACAACATTATTTTGGAAAGGTTTTGCTCTCAGTGTTGATCGATGTTCCTTTGGGTCCAAGTACCCATGAAATTTTTTTGTAGGTTTAAAAAAAAAAAAAATTTAAGGGACACTCAACCCTCTTGAAAGTTTGAAGAATCAGCAAAATTTGGTCAATTACAAGAAAATATGAAAGTTGTTGTAAAGTTAATAGACTTTCAAAGTGTATAAAATAAAAAATGAAAACATATTAACCATAAACAACCTTTTTTGATATGACAAGGGCTTCATCTACCTGGATGCAGCAGAAGGCCCGCAAGCAGGTAACCGCAACAGCATCTGGAGAAAAACCTACTGATAACTTCACATTATGTTGACAAAATGACATATGGATTATACCACATGTATTTTTCCAGCCAATCCCAATGTAGACAGGAGAGACCATTGAATATTTTTACATGTATTCCCCTGGGGCCAACCATCATGCCAGGTTTATGAGCAAAAGCTTGTATCTGCTCAAGATCTTCCTCCTGTCCCATGTCTTTCCACATACTCATCAGGAGGAAGCAAGGATGAAGCATCTGGTTGGATTTGTGCTTCATTTGTATGCCCAGTACTTTCTCAGTGCACCTCTGAGCACAGCAGCTCCAAGCCAAGACCTTGGGATGTACTAAAATCTCTTACAGTATCAGGAGTATGAGCCAGTGATTGCCCAAGACACATGCAAGTATTAAACAACATACTTGGTACTTATGCCCGGAACTTGTCATGATAGTTATATCTGTTATAACTGCTAGGATGGTGGGAAAATGGCTGTCAGAACATCCAGCAATAAGGGCAGACTATGATGAGTGTCAGTTTGGCAGGAGAATCATTAGGGATATGATGAATGTAAATGACCTGCAGAACATACTATCAAAGATGTACAGGATTGTGTAAATATGAGCCCGAGACTCAAGGCCACTGTAGTCATAGTCATATCTGATCATCACGGAAGACTGGCAAATCTGCGAACCTGCAAAACATTCACAATATGTAGCTCAGTGCTGTCTAAAAATATTTGTTAAGTTTGTCCTTTTTATAGGACTGGCAGGGAGACGCTATAAACAGCCAGGTATGGTTTCATCTCACATCTGCTTGTTTATGCTGTCTGTATATTCAACAGAACATTCGTAAAACAAACAAACACAGAAAAAGCAACCCATGAATAATCAATTCTCTATGTGCTGTATTTTCTCTCTCTGGCTGCTTTTGTGGGGACCTGCGATGTGTTCTTCACTTGCTCTTAGAACAGGGATGCTAATGTGGTTGCTATTGTTGCCATGTTCACTGTGAAAATGTTATATGCGTTCACACACACACGTGTGTGTGTGTATGTATGTATGTATTTAAATACACTCACTGGCCACTTTATTAGGTACACCTGTCCAACTGCTCATTAACACAAATGTTGAATCAGCCAATCACA
>JAOXNZ010000177.1:25126283-25137152 GCA_028566095.1 Kryptolebias brasiliensis | reverse complement strand
GCTTTAAAAGCTCAAACTCCACACTCTCTATTTTTGAATTGAGAAAGCTCCTCAGATGAGAAGCGAAACGTCTTTAACTACAAAATTGAAGTCCAGTTGCTTTTGTTTTTAACCTTTTTTGGATGTACCGTGTCCTGGATTACTAAGAATCTACACCAGCAGTAACAATGAGGAGCAAGAGGACCAAGCATGTCAATTAACTCAAAAAGAGGGGTAGGATTTCCAAATACAATAACGTCAGTCTTGATTTCATTCAGGGTCAAACAATTCTGAGTTAACCAGTGTTTGACATCTTGTAGACAGTTAAACAGAGGCTGCCATGAGGCAGAAACATCCAATTGTAAAGGGAAGTAAATTTGGATGTCATCAGCACAACAGTGAAAGGAAATGCTATACTTTCTGAATATTAATCCCAAAGACAGCATATATAAAGAAAACAGAATAGGAGTAAAATGGACCCAACAAATAGGGGCCAAGGAAGAATTTCTCCACAGATATAGAAAAAGACCTGTCAGACAGATAAGATTAAAACCATGATAGAAGTGAGCCTTTAAGACCAAAACCTTCAGGTCTTGACAAAAGAATACTGTGATCGACTGAATCAAAAGGAGCAGTTAAATCTAAAAGAACTAAAACAACGAAGCAACCTGAGTCAACAGTTAAAAGAAGATCATTAAAAACTCTTAAAAGTGTTGTTTTAGTGCTATGACAAGATTTAAAACTAGACTGGAACTCTTCACAAACACTATGAGTATCTAAAAAGGTCTGAAGTTGATTGACAACAGTCTTTTCTAAAAATTTTGGACATAAAATGTAATTTAGATATTGCCCAATAGTTAGAAAGAACATTCTGATCAAGATTTCTCTTTTTGATAACTGGCTGCACAACAGGGTGTTTGAAAGCAGTTGGTATACAGCCTTATAAGAAAGAGGTGTTTAATAAGAGTAAAACACTAGGCCCAATGATGTGAAGAGTTACTTTAAAAAGATGAGAGGGGAGGGATATCTTGTGGGGAATTAGAAGAAAATCCCTTAAAATCTAAAAAAGACAGGCTCAAACTGCTGAAAAAACGCAGAGCATTCAGGAGGTACAGAATGATCTAAAACAGGCTGTGAATGAAAAAACCTTCAAGGAGAAGGTTTTTTTTCCAACAAAAGATTTCAGAATCTTTCACAAAGTACAGAAGAAGCCTCTATGGAAACAGTGTCACAGGGTTTAAAAACAGAGTTATAAATATTAAAAAGAACTTAAGGTTTGTGACTATTTACAGAGACTATGTTAGACATGAAGATAGATTTTGCAGCTTTCACAACTCTCTGATATTTTGATAAGAAGTCATGTAGGATTCCTAAAGACACCTGGAGTTTGTCCTTCTTCCACCTTCTCTCTGCGCAATGGCACTCTTGTCTGAGAGAGCGGGTGGTTTCATTCATCCAAGGCTGATAGGATGGTTTGGCACACTTAGTCCTGAGCGGGGCAACAGAATCCAGGATGCCAGTGCATGCTGAATTAAAAAGATCAACATGTAGTTCAGCACAATAATTGGTATCACTGAAGACAGGTGAAAGCTGAGAAAAAGAGACCAGCTGTCAGTGAGTTTATTGTGCACAAACACTACATTGGTTTCAGACCAGAATGTTAAACATGACAGAGAAATGATTTGATATCCCAGCCTTTGATTTCAATGATACAGACATCCAGACCACAAGACAGAATCAGTGTGTATGTCAAGTGTATGTCCTTTTTCATGAGTAGAATAACCCACCCACTGAGTAAAATTAAGTGTCAATAAAAGCGATGTAGTCTTTTACTAGCGGTCCAGACTCAAAGAACACATTATATATTGAAATCCCCTTTGATTAAAATGAAGGTATATCTTAGCATAAGAATCCCCAGTAAATCAGCAAACTAAGTAATCAATCAGAGGTAAATACAGAAGCTACTTCCCTACCTTTACTACTGGACCTGGGGAGAGCTGAGAAAGCAACAGCGGGGGTGTCAAGATGTCAAGGCTTCTGTAGTGGTGTGACAATCAGTCAGTCTAAGAGATTTCAGGTAAGTCCTGATGAATACCAGGATGCCAGTCCACTTCCACCGTCTTTCAGATGCTTTTTATGGAGAAAGGTAGGTGGCCTAGATAGTCAGGTATATTCGCTAGTAGTGGAGAAGGCTCTGTGGCTGCTTACACAAATTAAAAATTTGCGGCTTAACCGGCTGAAAACCTAAAAGTGTTTGGCAATCAAAAAACAAGTTGAGCAGAGCCATCAGGGCAACATAAAAGGAATAAAATAACAACAAGTAACAAACAGGGGGACCAAGAGAGATAGTCCACTGTACACACTGGCACCATTGCTGCCACGTCAACAGAATGATTATAGAACTTTGTATGAAGTGACTGTGAATGTGTAATTTATTTATTTTTTTAGACTTACTATAGCACTTGATTTATTTTAAAACTTTTAATATACAATCAATGGTATGGGGACAATAGTGCATCAGGTCGGCATTTCGCAGACCCCAGTACTTGACTGGGCTTGGTGGAAAGAGTATTAAAAAATTCTTGTCTCCTGTTTTCACAAAATGCATGATATATGACTATTTAAATAAAAGAAGGCCATTTGATTTCCAAATCTTGAAAATCAAATTATGTTAGGTTAGGTAAGGTTTCTTTATTTATATCCAAGGGTAGATTTGTTTTGCAGTGGTTCAAAGCATACATATCCGTGCACACACACACTGTAAAAAGTAAAAACACATCAACATAACCAGAACCATGCAATAATGCTCGACGCTCCACACATCAAATCAAAGTCGAAATATTGTGCAATATCACACAGTATCGTAAGGTGTTGTTTCTTCTGTTAGCACTCAAAGTAAATGTTGGGGATAATTCTCAGCTTATACCACACCAAATAGAGTTCAATATCTGTAAAACCTTTGCCTTTTTGGAGCAGGTGATACACTGTTAAACCTGTTCCTCTGTACAGGGCCTTGAATGGAGCCCACAATGTTTCATAAGGACTGCCTTCTAATCTTACACAGATGAGGAAGCTGACAGGCAGAGCTTAGCATCAGCAACAGCAGAGATGTATCTCCATCTGTAACCTAAGTAAGACACCTCTGATAATTCAGCAACAAGACTGAAATATTTTTATTCTCCTTGTAATGTGCCTTTTCTGACAGTATCTGTCAGGCATCACACAGGCACTTCAACCTCTATCAATCAATCAGACATAATTTATAAAGCATCTTTCATACAAAAAGTGTAACACAAGGTGCTATCATCTAAAAAAACAAAACATAAAAGGAAAGCAACAAACAAGCAAAAAGAAACAAAAAACGAACACAAGAGGAGTTCCCGGATGCAGTGGAGGAATGCAGACGTGTATTTGTGAGCTCTCAGTGGTAGGCCCTAGCATCTGCCTTTATCCTGATTTAACCTCTCATAACCTGGAACTATATGCAAGAGGCAAAGCCATAAAGAATACTTTTGTATGGCAAGTTACAACTTTAGGCATAAAAAAGAAAAGAAAACAGCTCAAACTTCACCGCACTCACACATGGTAAACAGAAAAAAACATGACTGATAGGGAGAATGAAATGTCATTCAAGAAGGCCTAAAAGCTATTCAAGAAACTAAAGAGGACCTCAAAAAACACATTGACAAAAATACAGCTGACGTACAACTTTAACAAAAATTTAGTTCTCACTCTCTACAGTTTTGGAACAGGTCGAGGAGTTGGAGACACGAGTGAATGCAAAAGAAGACGATATTAAAGATGCACGTGATTGTGTTGACAAAATGGAGAAAGTGATAATCCACCTCAAAGACAAAACTGACAATTTAGAAAACCACAGCCGGAGGTCTAACATCAGGATACAGACAGAAAACTGTGATGCATAAGGATTTCTGGAAAAGTTTATACCACAAATTCTGGGTAAGGATAACTTCACCTCAACCATCATTCTGGAAAGAGCACACCGCATCGGGAAGAAGTTGGACAGACCACAGCCCCTCACCGCCAAGTTCCTGAACTTCAGAGACAAAGAGAAAGTTCTTTGGCTGGCAAGAAGCAAATTAGAGATGACATACAAGAATAAAAAGGTATCAAACTATCCAGATTACAGCGCGGACCTGCTGCAAGAAAAAGAGATGGAATACGCATTGATCTACCCAGCTCAGCTTCGCATTAAACATCTGAGATCCATCAAATTTTTCTTCACTCCACCCGAAGCGCAACGCTCTTTGAAAGAACTGCCAAGTGAGTAGCCAAAAACTGATCAAAGTATGTCCACCACTATAGATGCTGATGAGAAGTTTTGTAAATACTTTTGTTAATTTGAAGATGGGGGATAAAAAGTAATATAAAGGAAGATAAGGCTATACGAACAAGTGGTGACGTGGTGATCTTGTTGTCTTTGGAAGTCTGGACTGGCTGGGACCTTGAATGGTGGTGGACTTGCATCTGGCTATTGGTGCATGGACTGTTGAGCATTGTTCGGTTGTGACAATGTGCCCTGATTGGTAGCGATGTGGACACTATGGGCAGTCTTGTAAGCAGTCGTATTTTGCACACCAGTGATAGAATGGGATCATATTTTACATAACCAACTTCACTACCCTTTATGTAACTCTGTTTTATTACTATTAAACTTTAAAATTTTGCCTACCTAATGCGGTTCTGTTACAGGGGTTTTACTTGGCAGGTTTTTACATTAATGTTTTGGGGTTATGTATGGTCTCTCACTAAAAGTCAAACTTCTACTTACACAATTGTCCAGAGTATTCTTTGGTCTGGGCTGAACCCTATCATTATACCTATGCTCTTTGTTTTGTCGTCTCTAAACTCAGTGCAGGAATACAACCAAGTATTCCTATAGATGAATACCATGACACTTATCCTGCTGGGACATCTATATGATGAATTTATAATATAGGTCAACTAACATACATATCTTGGAATATTAGACGGGTCAACTCACCAATTAAGAGGAAATAAATGTTGACATATTTAAAGAGGCAGAGTGTAGACATTGCCTTTATCCGGGAGAGCCACCTCACAGATGCCAAACATTTAAAACTGCAAAGGAATTGGGTGTTTTCTACTCTTCCTACTCCTCAAAAGCAAGAGGTGTTGGCCTGCTCATTAATAAACTGAATTTTCAATTAAACTCACTTGAAAAGAATAAAAATGATAGATTCTTGCTTGCAGACTGTGAAATACATGTGAACGAGATATCATTGGTAAATATATATGGATCTAACTACGATGATGATTCTTTAACAATTTGATTATGAAACTGGCCACAATTGAGGGTCAATATATTGTGGGTGGAGACTTCAATTTGGTATTAAACCCTCTTTCAGACTGGTCATCACCTAAAACAACTTCATTATCAAAGGCAGCAACAGCATTAAACCAAGGTATGAAAGACATGAACGCATAATCAATGTGTGGCGACATCTTCATCCAAGCCAGAAGGACTTTTCTTTTTTTTCCACCAACACATAGTACATACTCTAAAATTGATATGTTCTTGATACTACAAGATATGATGTTCATGGTGGTAGAATGCTCCTATTTAGCAGCTACCTTCTCGGATCATAATCCCATCAAACTCTCCTGGATTATTAGCCCACGGCCTTCAGATGGAGATTTAAAAATTACATGGTAAAAGACCCTGAATTTATTTCATATATGACCACTAAAACTGAAATATTTCTTGATGCCAATTCAAATTCCTCTTCACATGCCAACATCTGGAAGGCTCTTAAAGCCTTTAAAAGAGGTCAGGTCTTATCATACAGAGCTCATAAGGTAAAATCCCAAATATTTGCCTTGCCAAATAGAGACACTAACTAAACTGAAAAGCGACAATAAAAAGCTGGAACAGGACTACATTACCACCAAAAAGGAAGAACACCTTAATAAACTAAGAAAAACAAGGATGCAGTATAATAATTTATGTACCAACAAAGAGGAAGCATCTATGGCCAGAACTAGGTACCACTATTATGAATTTGGAAACAAAACAAGTAAACTCTTGGCATGGCAAATTAGAAAGGAATCATTGGATAGATTTATACACTCAATACTAACAAAAGATGGTAGACTCCTCGCCGAATCAGCATCCATAAACACAGAATTTAAACAAATCTATGAAGTTCTATTTCGTATAGGCTTGAGACCTGAGAATTTTTTCTTTAGTCAGCTAGCACTGACTAAAGAGCTAAGATGTCCAGCACCATCCACCTGTGCCCGTCCTGCCAGACCGGCTACATCATGGACTACAACCGGCACGACATCTGCGAGGGATGTCTGGGTTCCTGCCACGCCAACTTCGCCCTAACGCCTCTGTCCTCCTGCTGCTCCCGTGAGCTCCTCTCTCTGGAGGAAAAGCAGAGACGAGCAGCCTTTTTCAAGGCTAGTGCTGAGGAGATTTGTTTGGCTCTGTCCCAGCTCGTCGCCCGGACCCCATCTGGCCTCAATTCTCAGCTGTGACGTCATACTGGAATGAGGCTGCAGATGGGCCCGCCAAGTTGAAGGCACCTGCCTCGACCTTCACTCCCATCACCAGAGCAGAGGGGTTTACTGAGCGGAGTTTTCAGTAAACCCCCCTTTCACCATCGATGCCTGAGAAGCTGCTGAAGGACCTGCTGGAAGGCCCCATCACCCCGGATGCGCTGTTCGGAGCCAACTTCCAGACCATCCTACAGAAGTCACAGAGGACCGAGGAGGTCTCAGAGACGGTACGTCACCTGGTGGCGCCACAGCACAACTTCCGCTCCTCCGGCCGCTGGAGGAACCGCCGTGGCCAACGTCAGCAGCAGAGGCGCTCCACAGCTGCCGCAGCTGCTTCCTGCCCTGATCCTCCGCCGGCCTCCTCCACCACGCAACGCAGCCTCAGCAGTTCTTCCCAGCGTGGCAACCAGCAACCCAGCGCTTCCCCCAAAGCCAGTCGCAGTGTCCACGGAGGAGGCAGCCCAGGAAATGACTCCTTGAGGGGAATGTGTGTGCTTCTAATGATGTAAAATGTTTTGAAATAAAATAAAAAACATCTCTCAAAGGGCAAAATTCCAGCAGATTCCAGCCTGCCTGTCAGATCAACTGATCTCACAGCAACCTCTCCTCACACATTCCCCACACAGAACGAGCTAGTGACCTCTAAACAGCTGTTTAGGAGGCGCAGCTCGGCGAGTTTCACAAAGCACTCCTCTTTCACGTCAGCTAAAACTGATTTTTCTCAGCAGAGTCCAGGAAAATCCCTCGTTTTCAGTCAGAGCCCACATTGCTTTCAGCTGCGGCTTCTCCTCACTCACCGCGCAGCGGGAGTAAACGTTCTTTTCCACGGCAACAGCAGCCTCCTCTGAAACGGTGTCTCATTCACAAGAATACTGACGCCCCCTCTCAGTACGCGCCGGCTCACCTCAGTCATGAGGTGAGCCCGCAGTCTGAGCGCTGCATAGAGGCTAACAGACAGCCCTTTCCATCTGAGCCCCACATGGGTCCACCCCGGAGAGTCTCCAAGGCGGGTGACGGCAGCAGGGGCTCCAACTTGGCTGACATCCATGAGAACCATGACACAACATATAAATGTGCGCCCGCTCTCTGAACGTTAGAGTGGTAGCAAGTATGTTCCCTGGACAGGTGGATGGACCGACTGATCAGCAGGGGTTACACGCTGCAGTTTGCAGCTCACCCTCCACCGTTCAGGGATTATAGAGACGGTTCTGTCGTCTCCCGAACAGAGCTCTGCTCTCCAATCAGAATTGCAAGAACTCCTGATAAAAAATGGGGGATAAAAATTCCCCATGGACAGGAAAACACAGGGTTTTTTTCCCACTATTTTCTGGTTCTGAAAAAAACGGGAGGAATGAGACCCATTCTCGATCTGTCCATGTTCAACAAATCGATCAAGGAGAGACAAATTTCACATGTTGACAATTAAACAGCTGCTGGAGAACATTCACCAGAACGACTGGTTCACCTCCATAGATCTGAAGGACACATACTTTCACATCCCCATCATCCCGAAACACAGATTTCTTCTGCGTTTCTCCTTCCAGGGGATCCCATGTCAGTACAACCATCTGCCGTTCGGCTACTCTCTCGCCCCACGCCAATTTGGAGCATTTGGAGCCGTCTCCAAATGCTCTGTCTGCTCCGCTCCGCCATGTCAAACTTTGCAGCGTACTGACAGCTCTGTTTGCCATGCGGCTCCTGGGGATGATGTCAGCGGCTCACATTGTGGTTCCGCTGGGCCTGCTTCACATGAGACTCCTCCAGAGATGGTTCACTCGCCTGCGCATAGATCCCATGCGCCAGAAGAGACGGATGATTTCTGTCCCTCCCTCTGTGGGAGCCAATCTGTCTCACTGGGGAAACCCCCCATCCTGCTGAGGGAGTTCCCCTCAGCAGACCTACGTCACACGTCTCAGTATTCACAGACACGTCCTTGTCAGGTTGGGGAGGAACGTCTGTCCCACGCGGTGGGAGCACAGTGGCCAGACCACATGTCTCCGCATAAACGTGCTAGAGCTTCTCACAGTGTGGAAAGTGATTCAGCATTTTGCTCCTCTGCTGCAGGATCAGCATGTTCTGATCCACACAGACAGCAGAGTGGCAGCAGCTTACATAAACTGTCAGGGAGGCGTGCGCTCAGCTCAGCTCAGCTGTTACACGTTGCGAGACAGCTGCTGTGCTGAGCATGAAAAACCTGCTCTCCATCAGAGCAGTGTACATTCCCAGTGTCCTGAACAGAGTGGACATCATGTCAAGGGGCGGTCCTCGACACGGGGACTACGAGTCTGAACGACTCAGAATACGAGTCCATGGCAGCTCAGCTGTGCTGTGTCCTAACCCTGCTTTTACTCCTAAAAGCATCACAAGCTCATTCAGATCGTGAGTAATAACTTTGGATGGTTTTTATCCTCCTCCTCATAACTCTGAGGAGGAAGCTACGTCTCATCTCCTCTGTCCCGTGCGCGCACTCTCATGTTACGTGGCGCGCACAGCTGCACTGCGCCGCTCCCAGCGGCTGTTCATGCATTACAGAGACAGCTCTGCAGGACATCCTCTATCCGTTCAGCGCCTCACACTGGTTGTGTGAGGCTATTTCACAGGCTTATAGTTCTTCTGGGCTGGATCCTCCAGAGAAACTCAGAGCTCACTCCACCAGAGGGATTTCATCCTCCATGGCTCTGCATGAAAGGATGACAGTGGAAGATATTTGCACGGCAGCTTCCTGGTCATCTCCATGTTCATTTATTCGTTTCTACCTGCGTGATGTTCCCACTTTGACCCATTCTGTTCTCAGGGTTCTGACAGAATGATTATTATTACTTCATGGAGCCTTAATATTGGCTCAGTGTGAGTTAACATTTATTCATCAGTCGCGGTTCGTGACTCCTGATGTTATTGTTGTTGTTCTGTTCCTCCTGAGGAGTTGTTGACCTGCTCTGTTCATCGTTACACTGTTACAGTTTGTAACCTCCATTGTTCTTATTCACAGCAGCAAATCTGATATCTCATCCCTTCTTTCACCAGAGATTATTCTCCTTTCGGGTGTGCTGCTGCGCATGGAGCGCGTAATTACGCATACAAAAGGCTGAGTGTTAAAGCGTGTTATGTGCGAGCGAATGCTTCATGTTTTGTTGTCCGGATGGACCCAGTGAGGCATAGACTACATCCTCCCTCGCTTTTAACCCACTAGCGATAGCCTTAAAGGGCAAAGCTTATACAAAATAGAATGTTGGTTACGTACTGTAACCCCAGATTCTATGAGTATAGGCGCAGCCCTTTAAGCTCTGGTTCCTAAATGGCTGAAGAAAAAAAGCTATTTGGGAGCCAATTGTCTGGTCTCACCGTAATTTATATGGACCGAGGTGGGGCCCACACAGCAGGTGGGCGTGGACTAAAGTTTTCAGTGCTGTGCTGCATGCGGAGGGATAAACCCACTAGCGATAGCATTAAAGGGCTGCGCCTATACTCATAGAATCTCGGGTTACAGTACATAACCAACAATTTACATAAAACAAGACAGGACGCTTGTGACAACCCGCTCGTTTCTAGAGTGGGGATCCCCTGTTTCCGTTTCCCTCGGCCCCTCCCGTCCTACCACCCCTACGATCACGCCCCGCAAACATGGCTGTGTACTCACCTGATTGGTCCGTTGTCTAAGCTCGATTCCAGTTCCCCATTTCAAAAATGGCAGTTTCCTCCAACGCTGGAAGCGACAGCATCTGTTGAAATACCGTTAGCGTTGCTTTCCCGATTTGGAGTTTTTAAGAACACAAAGCTGAGGCTGTGCAGTCCCTCACCTGTTCTTAGAGCGTCACTCCATGCACGAACTTCAATTATCCGTCGGATCGCATAAAAACAAAGTAAAAAGAAAAACACGTCTGCTCCTGTGCCCTCACCGTGGTAATGCCGGAAATTCAGTAGCATGTGACGTCATCTCTCAGCTCTCGTAAGTTTCAAAAGTAAAATATGCAATATTACTTAAAAAAAACAACAACAAACCAGTTACTCTCCATAGTAATTTAAATGTTACGTTCATCCAATACAGAAACGGGGGGGAAAAAAGCTACTATGGGTTCCTGATATATCCTGTCTGAACTTTCACGAGACCTTCCTTGCTGTGGAGCAAAGTTGTACGGGAGGCTGAGTCTCCTTATAAAAGTCAAGAAAAGACTTTATTCTTTTGAGGGGACTTGGTTGTTTTTTTTATGGACATTCAAAAATACAAAGCTGGGAAAAAAATTATTGTGGATAATGTTTGGTTTTTTTTGTGAAAAGGAAGAGAAATTTTTTTGTTGTCATTCAACCCTGTGAGGGTCGACACCTTTGAGTGTTGGGTCCTTATGT
>JAOXNZ010000177.1:24880514-24894186 GCA_028566095.1 Kryptolebias brasiliensis | reverse complement strand
GAGAGAATGTTTTTAAGGCAATTTTTATTACTTTCTTCAAAGTCAAAAGTTTAAATACATTAAGATTACTATGCCTTCAAACAATTTGGGACACTTGATGTCATGTCTTTGGAAGCTTCTGATAGGTTTATTGATAACATCAGAGTTAATTAGAGACACACATGTAGATGTAGATGTAGAAGGCACACCTGAAACACACTCATTCCTTGTGTAACATCTGTTCAAATAATTATAGGCAAGTACAAACAAGATGGAAATGTCCAGCCACCATACTGCTCACAAAGGAGACGGGTTCTGTGTCCCAGAGAGGAACGTGCTTTGGTCCAAAATGTGCATATCAACCCGAGAATAAAAGCAAAAGACCTGGTGAAGATGCTGGCTGAAGCTGGTAAGAGTGTGTCATTATCCACAGTGAAACAAGTACTATATCGACATGAACTGAATGGCCACTCTGCCAGGAAGAAGCCATTACTTCAAAAGAAACATAAAAAAACCAGATTAATGTTTGCAAATGCACACAGGGACAAAGACCTTCATTTCTGGAGACATGTCCTGTGGTCTGACAAAACTAAAATTGAACTGTTTGGCTATAATGACCATCGTTACGCTTGGAGGAAAAAGGGGGAAGCTTGCAAGCCGGAGAACACCATCCTAACTGTCAAACACAGGAGTGGTAGCATTATGTTGTGGGGTTGTTTTGCTGCAGGAGGGACTGGTGCACTTCACAAAGTAGATGGCATCATGAGGAAAGAACATTATGTGGAAATACTGAAGCAACACTTCAAGACATCGGCCAGGAAGTTAAAGCTTGGGTGAAAATGGGTCTTCAAATGGATAATGACCCGAAGCATACTGCCAAACTGGTTACAACGTGGCTTAAGGATAGCAAAGTCAATGTTTTGGAGTGGCCATCACAAAGCCTTGATCTCAGTCCTATCAAAAATTTATGGGTAAAGCTGAAAAGGCATGTAGGAGCAAGGCGGCCTACAAACATGGCTCAGTTACACTGGTTCTGTCAGGAGGAATGGGTCAAAATTCCTGCCAACTATTGTGAGAAGCTTGTGGAAGGAGATCCAAAAACGTTTGACCCAAGTCATACAGTTTAAGGGCAACAGTACCAAATACTAATGAAGTGTATTTAAACTTTTGACTTTGAATAAAGTAATAAAAATTGTCTTAAAAACATTCTCTCTCTCATTATTCTGGCATTTAGCAAATAGAAATAATTTTGAAAATCCTAATTGATCTCAAACAGGAAAAGTTTACTTTGATTTCAGACAGTGTGAAAAAAATGAATGTGTCTTTTTATATAGTGTATGCAAACTTCTGGTTTCAACTGTATGTTTGTACCTCGTCCCCAGAATTACTAATTTACTAAAAGTCATAGTGCACTATTAGGTTTAAACTTGAAACTTTATCACTAATGCAATACTACAATATATTGTTTGAGAATGTACAATTTGTGCTTGAAGTTTGTGTTGTGAATGACTGTCAGCTACTACCACACCAAATTTTAGCTCAATAGCTGCAAAATTAACTGAGTTAAAGCCATTTTAGTGTGAACTAAAGTCAATTAACTGTGGTGATCATCTTCAATTGAGGTGATTCCAAACATTAATCAGATTATTTTCTGAGAGTTTCATTAAAATCCATCCAGTGGATTATGAAATGTTTCACTAACAGTCAGACACAGTTGACTCCAATAGTAAATCACAACAATTTTTTTTGAGTAATAATAAAATGCATTCACTGGTATGTCAGATATTTTGCCAATGGTACAGACAAACAAACACATACACACAAAGACATGGGCAGAATCATGACCGTTGCTTTGCAAAAAGCAGTGGGAGATAATGAAACAGTAAAGGAAAATCTTAGTCCTGAAAATTCACATTCTACTTATTTGTCTTATACTTTGCAGAAGGAAACGAGGTGTACTTGACAGTTCCATTTCCTGTTTTACAATGTGTCTGCATGGTATAACATCCAGCCATCTGACTCATGTTTGTCATGTTTACACTGCAGCAGTACATCACCTACTTGAAATGATGAGAACTTTGCTGTAAGCCGCAGCCGAACACCCTATATCCACCCTGCTGGCACAGCCTCAGTGTTTTCATTCCATATTATAGGAGTCACACCACATTCTTGTTACAATTTCTCTGCAGCACATAAAAATCTCCTCTGAAAACCGCAGAACCATGTGTTTTGTATTTTCCCTCTGTTTGTTCCCATTTACAGCATCTCTGTCTTTTTTCATCTGCTCTGTCCCTCACTCGCACACAACACTCTTCTCGTTCATAGGCCCATTTAGTCGTCATGAAAGCATTCCATTTAGGTGCATTTGAGGTTATGGTTGTCACTGACAACCGGCTGTCGGAGAGTGGCAGACTCTATCAGTGTTGGGAGTTTCCAGAGGAGGGTGCAACACACAGAGGAAGCTATTGATGGAGCCTTCTTTATAGACTCAGATCCACCAAAGGCAATGGTGTGTGACAACGACAGTGAGGGGAGTCTGATTCCTTGACCCTACAATGTTAAATCATGTGATTGTGATGTTCTGCACTCAGAAAACAGAAAGCACTGTCTCATTTGTTAAACTCATCTCTCAGTAATGGCAAAAACTATAGGCACATTCTCTGACAGTTCCAAATTACCATAAATGCCAGAAAAACTGCACTGCCTAAAATTAATTAGGACAAATGCCAGTAAACCTTTGCTGCACATAACAAATATGGTGTTCGTTACGGACAGCCAATGTCTAACACAGAAGTCCAGTAACAGAACACCACTCAGGGTCTGATCAGGGACGCCGTTCCTACCCAACCCCTCCCCTCCAGATGACTCTATCATTGCCTACACTGGCATTGAAGTCACCCAAGAGAACATCAGATTCCCCAAATGGCACCCCTTCCAGGACACCAGCCAGAGACTCCAAGAAGGCCAGGTAATCTGAACTGATGTCTGACATAAGCACAAATAACAGCCAGAACTTTCCCTCCTGCAGCTCGAAGACACAGGGAGGTGACCCTCTCGTTCACTGTTCACTCCAAGGTGTTCAGCCGAGGGCATGTGTGTATCCCCACACCTGCCCGCAGCTACAGAGTAGTAAAGAGTCCAGCCCCTCTACACAAGTTGGGTTCCAGATCCCAAGCTGTGTATAGAGGTGAACCCAATTATCTCCTGTTGGTCTCGCTCAACCTACATACATGCTCCAGCTTCTTCCTTTACATTCCACATCCTTAGAGCTAGTATATGCCGCCAGGAGTTAGAACTGCCAGGGACCCTCCATTGCTTGCTGACCGGCTCACACTGCATCTAACCTCAGCTGTCTTCCTTACAAGTACAGGATCCACACGGAGGTGGCCAGAAGCACTGCGTCGCCTACAATGAATTACTGCTAATGCTAGAAAAACTGCAGCATCTAAAATAAATTGCTGTAAAAGCTAGAACAGTTGTGCAGCTAAAATGAATTACCATAAAAGGAGCTGAAATGTGCAGTCGGGAGAAGGAATCCTTTCAATCAGACAGCCGGAGCAGTTTGTTCACGAGAAGTGGGCCAAAATACTTGGGGACAGGTGCAGAAGTCTCAGAGAGAATTAAAGAAAGGTTGTGCAATTCATGGAGAGAAAATAGTCTCATAGTAATCACAAATGTGTATTACATACTGTAACATGCTGTTAGAGTTTGTGTGTAAGTTTGGGTAATTGCAAATGTGTGTGACCCAGAAACAAATATTAAACAATCTGAGCAACTTTACAAGCTCAAACATTAAAAAGTGAACAAATACTGAATTGTACAGACAGAATTGTAACATCAACTTTACAAATTTGACATTTTCTTACTCCAAAAGGTTCCTGTGCCTACAAATCAGTAAATATGGGTGTGCACAACACAATGGACATGGATAGAAGCTTTTGAAATTTTCCACACCTTCATAAGTGTGAAAACTGACTCATTTGTGAGGTTGTTGGTAAAAGTCTGTATAAAAGTTTTTTTTTAATTGTTTGAGTTAATGAAGTTTTTTTTTTACATGTGCTCAGATTATTTATTATCTAAGCACATTGTAAATAATGTAATACACATTTGTGATATGAGACAATTATCCATGAAAGTTTTGCTGTAGAAAAAAGAAAAAGGAAAACTGAGTTTTGTCAATCTTCCACATTTTTGTTTATGAAGTTTCACACGTTGCTTCTGGGAGTTTAGTTCTTTTTACTTGGATTGTTTAAACAGGACTAATTTCAGGCCATATTTTACACTTGCACTTTGGATGTGGATCAGTGGTTAGAGCAGTCGTCCTCCAACAAGACAGCTGGAGGTTTGATTCCACCGGTATGCCACATGTCAAGGTGTCCCAGGGCAAGACATTGAACCCCTCCCTGCCTCCGATGTGTGCCTCATCGGTGTATGATTGTGATCTAAAAGCACTGATTAGACTCTATAGAATGATTTATTCAGATTAGCTTTGTAGAGATGTAGAGTGCTGTATGAATGTGTGTGTGGATGGGTAAATGAGCACAGATTGTGTTGTAAAGTGCTTTGAGTGGCCTGGTTGGCTAGAAAGGTACTATACAGTCTATTTATTTAATGAACACTAGCAGTAGTATGTAAAATATGGCCTAGGAATGCATATCACATGCCACCTTTCATGCCAGAGTTTTAGACTAAGATCATCTTATGATGAGAAGGAACAAAATTGTAGCCATTTTGGTGAAACCTTATGTCAATATGCACAATCTCTTGTGATATTGTGAGATCTTGTGAGATGTGTCAGCTCTAAGACAATATTGTGGATGACTCTCGGCTACTACCAAACCAAATTTTTGCTCAGTATTTGTAAAACTGACTGATTTAAAGCCATTTTTGTGGCTAAGGTTGATTAGCTGTGGTAGCCATTTAGAATTGGGTTGACTTCAAAAGTTGATCAGTTTTACATGTACAATCAATGATTACTCTAAGAGAGTTTCAACAAATTCTGTCCAGTGATTCATGAGAAATTCTGCTAACAGACAGACAGGGTTGATGCCAACAGTTAATGCAAAAGATTTAAGCAAAAATATTACACAATTTGCTGTGCTTGGAGTATGTGTTGGTGATGATGCTCAGCTACTACCATATCAAATTATGGCTCAATATCTGTAATACTGGCTAAGTTATAACTATTTTACTGTTTTCTAAGGTCAGTTGCCATGACAGCCATCTTAAATGTGGTTAACTCTCAAAGGTAATCACTTCTAGATGTACATGAAATTATTACTTTATGAGAGTTTCACAAAATTCGGTCCTGTGGTTCATGAGATAATTTACTAACAGATAGTGAGTGTTGAGTTTACCAGTTAATGCCAAAGCTTTTAGTAAATATCTTGCACAATGTGTAGTGCTCACAGTATGTTAAAGATGACTCTAAGCTTTTACCATACCAATTTTTAGCTCAATATGTCTACACTGACTCTGAGTTACAGACATTTTTGTGTTTGGTAAGGTTGGTTGGTTGTAGCGGCCATCCTGAAGTTCGCTGACTTCAAAAGTTTATCAGTTGTAGATGTACATCCAATATTTTTTTTCTGAGAATTCCATTAAGATCCGCCCAGTGGTTCATGAGATATTTTGCTAACAGATACACAAACCCAAACAGATCTAGACAAGGCTTTAGACCGTGTTCCCTTCTGCGGCGGGCAATAATAACTGTCTTTTGGAAGTAGTACTGGGAATAGATCTGCTCCAGCACACACACGCAGATACTCTCCCCTCCTCCCACTCCGGAAACCTGTTCTGGAGGGAGTGACTTGATTCAGGCGGCGTCCAATTATATGGGAGCAGCACTTATTCCACTTTATTCCGTGCTACAGTTAAGTGGTTTGAAGCCGTGTAGTATAAAGGCACAGAGACGTTTTCCCGTGTGTCACGTGCACGCGGACAGCGGGAGACAAAGGTAGAAACATCCACCCGCGTCAGCGTCCACGAGACAGAGAGGATGCTCCAAATCAAACCCACCAGGAGATGCTTTTCTTCTTCTTCTACTTGGTGTGGAATCCACCGCTCTGAATAGATGATTTATCAGACTCTGCTTCTATTCTTCTGTTTCCTGAGTTGGAGCTGTGGACAACCAATCCGCAAGGAGGAATCTAAAGTCAGTTTATCTGAGTTTGATAAGGAGGAGATCTAATCTGTCACAACTGTTGCTGCAGCCGGAGCCCGACCAGGGTCCAGTCCGGATCCACAATGGGTGTCTGACCGTCACCTGGTCCCCGCGTGCAGTTAACATGGAAGAGAGACTAATTCTGTTGCTGATGCAGCTTTTATCTGTCCTGATGTGAATGAGAAGATCCACATCACTCTCGGCTCCCTTTATGGTTCATCATCTCTCTGAGTGACACGTTCCGGTTCGTTTCTCTCTACACTTTGGGTCCCTGAACTCCCGGACAGACGTGAAATCCGACAGGCTTTGTGTGAACGTGACCTTGCCCGGATCATCATGCTGATGATGATGGAGAGAAGCGGTATGATGGAAGCGCATCAGGTTGATATCGATTCAGAATTCGAGCCCCACGGTCGGTCGCGGTCATGTACCTGGCCGCCGCCGTGTCCGGAGGGTTTCCCCGGGGTGGAGGAGGGGGAGGGGGCGGCGGGCCGCGCAGGGCGGCTGCCTCTGGTCAAAGTGGAGCGGTACGATGTCCCCTCATGTCGGGCCGTGAGAAAATGCGGCGCGCCGGCGGAGATGAAGCACCCCGCAGGCGCGCCGGCCCCGGTGGTAGCCGCTCCCGCCTGCGTGTCCGGCGCTGCACTGGACGTGGCCGGTCAGCTGCGCAAAGCCAAGTCCTCGCGGCGGAACGCGTGGGGGAACCTGTCGTACGCGGACCTCATCACTCGCGCCATTGAGAGCACGCCGGAGAAGAGGCTGACCCTGTCCCAGATATATGACTGGATGGTTCGCTTTGTTCCTTATTTCAAGGATAAAGGTGACAGCAACAGTTCGGCGGGATGGAAGGTAGGCCACATAAAAAAAAATAAAAATCCTCCCACCACACGCTGAAGGTTTTAGCAAGAGTTTTTACTATCTTTAGTCTGCAACCCAACTCCCTCTGTGCATGTCTGAAAACCATAATTGACTGTTGGCTCCGCAGCTTGTCTCTGTCCCACTCCACGTGACACAGCGGGTGGAAAGGCGGCCTCAGTGGGCCTGGATCAGGGTTCACCTGGTTCATCGTGTCTAGGGCTCGGATCCAGTGCGCGTGGAACCAAACTGCCACCATCACCGGTTCTGTTGGAAAGGCAGATCTGTAAACTCGCGCGTGTCTCTGTGCTGCCGGGTCACACGGAGGACAGAGTGCCTCTCTGGCTGCTGGAGCTCTAAGCTTCCCCCGGGGCCCCCGGTGCCCCGGTCCCCCTCCCCCTCGTTTATCTGTTACGCGCACGCCGAATTACGCGCAGGCTAAATCCACGGTCGAAGCAGCAGTTTAAAATCAGAATAAGAAGATCTGATGAGGCTGGGTGTTACAAGCAAACAGATGTAACTGCAGGTTATTCCTTCTGGTCAAATTAATATGAGGTTAATCTCATAGATTGGTTGCTTTGATTTGTTTAGATTTACCACCACTGTGTGTTGGGATTATTCCTCTTTTGTTTTTAAGGCCTGCACTGTGACTTCTTTTTTTACTGCATTTTTTTCTGGGGACTTCTGCCCTTCAAATCTGAACAATGTTCAGAAATGTCAAAATATCTGGTTAGAAATGTTCCATTAAACTAAACTAAAATTCATGTGATAGAAAAACAATAATGAAAAGTTAGATTGTGGTTGTCAGCAGGAGGTTCTTCCACTCATAGTTTAGACTTGTGGTTCCCAAACATTTAGCTTTCAACCCACATCCCCAATGTCATTTTAATCATCCACAACTTTGGTTTTTATTCTTTTTAACAATGAAAATATGCCTTAAGAAATCATTTTTACAAGTAAGTTGATATAAGGAGGCTATTGAAGGACCTCCACTGAAGGCTCTGTCATACTTCAAGAAGTATCAGTGTCACGTGGTTGCGTGACGTTCATTTTTGCAGGCACCTTTCATAATCCACCAGACACTCGGATTAGAGGCTCCTCCCTCTTCCTACAGCATTAAAACAGGTTTCTTACTGTCGGCTTCTCAACTCTCCTGTCCTTGGACAGAATTATGCTTCCCTTATTGCGACTAGATGTGTTTATTAAACAGACTGAGACAGTACACGCTGTTTGGCATTTGCAAATTTCACGGTGCACAATATTGAGCAAACAAAGGGAATGTGTCACTACGCTGCCCAGCCGAGCCACACTTCCTCCCGGCCACCACAGCCACAAAGAGCTGCCTGTGTCTCTGTGCAGTCTTTTTAAGTTCATAGGTTTATAAGTCTTGCTGGAACAGTTGTAAAGATGGCTGTAGTTTCTAACAGCCTCGGCCAGCTGCTTCTCAGCAGAGCAGTAGAAGCGAAATGACTCCATTAAAGCTCACTGGCTTTCCCGCATAAACACGCCCACAGCAATTTCTGATCACCCAATACTTGGTGTAAACCCCTGTGCGAAATAGTTCGGCCAGGGCCTTGTGTCGCGAAGGGGCGGACGAAGCTGCTACGCAAACAAAAATGGTGCATTTTTTGTCGCGCAACCACGTGAATGAGAGCTGACTTTGTGACTTCTCATGGAGTATGGAAAGACCTTTAATGTTACATGACCTACATTGGGCTCATGCCCCCATCTTATAAACTATAAACTATGGAGGTGGTATTTAACAAGTCTTTTCTTAATTGATAAAATGCTCAATATGTTTTCTGAAAAGTAAAAATGACTAGAAAAATAATTTGCTAGCTAAAAGCTTAAAGTAGCTAAAGGCTACTAAAGGCTAGCTAAAAGTACCATAAAAGATAAAACTTGAGCAGGCATGCTGAAGCAGATTTCAAGGATTTTTAAAGGATAGGTTCTTTATTTATCTCTTTCAGGAAATTGCAGCAGCAGTGACATTTGAAATAAGATAAAGAATAAAAACAAATAACAAGTAACATGTATAATGACATATATTACAAGCTGTAATGATAGATGCTATATCATTTATCTATATACAGTGTAATATGCTAATATTTACAAGATGAATGAATGAATAAATAAGTAAATGGAGAAGAGCCTATATACCAGTGATTCCCAACTCCAGTCCTTGAGGAACACTATCCTGCATGTTTTAGTTGTTTCCCTGCTCTTCAGCAGGTCTTCAAGTTCTGCAGAAGCCTGTTAATCACTCACTCACTCAAATCAGGTGTGTCAAAGCAGAGAAACAACTAAAATATGCAGGATAGTGTTTCTTGAGGACTGGAGTTGGGAATCATTGTCTTACACCTCAGAGAGATCAGCCTGCAGCTGAAGGTGCTTCTCTGTGAAACCTTCAGTTCTGTACAGTTTTTGAGAGCATTCTCAACTCACACTATCCAGTGGAGCCCCACATGTGGAGCTTGCCTTCCTGATCAGTTTATTTATCCTTTTCTTGTCTGCTGTGTGAGCTCCCTCCCCACAGCAAACCACTCTAAAGAACTGGGTACTGACCACCACAGTCTAGTAGAACGAGCACAGTAGATGGCTACAGCTGGTAAAGGATCTCAGCCATCTTAACAAGTATAGACGGCTTTGACCCCTCTTGTAAAGTGCCTCTATGCTAGCGGTCCACTCCAGCTTACTGTGCAGTTCTATTCCCAAGTACCTGTGGCTGGAGACCATTTCAATGTCAGTTCTGCATGCTGACATACTGTGGTCTGTGTTGAATAATCCAAAACACAAGAGACTAGCCCTGAATCTAGTTCCATGGCACTTATCTTCTCTCCAAGCAGCTCAGGCTGAATGTGAAGGTGCTTGAGAATTTGAAGTACAAATCCTCTTAGGTGTCCAGGTGTATGTGCTCCCTCTGGAGCCTGTAAATGAAGGTGTTGTCCACACCTATGCAAGGCTGGTAGGCAAACTATAGAGGGTCCAGTGTTACCTTGGATCTGATGTAAGTCAGGACCAGTCTCTGTAGGGTCTTCATGATATGTGAGGTGAGCGATATGGTCCTACAGTTGTTTTTGGTTGTAGGGAGTTTCTTTTTAGGTACAGGAAAGAGGCAGGATGCTTTCCATGGGGCAGGTATCCTCTGGAGCTGCAGACTCAGGTTGAACAGATATGTGAGGATCTCACACAGCTGACAGGAGCAGGTCTCGAGCACTCTGGGGAAGATGCTGTCAGGTCCAGCTGCCTTCCCTTGCTTCAGTCAATCCATCTGTTTCCTTACCTCTGAAGAGTGGGGTGTTATGGCAGTAGGAAGTGGAGGTCAGGTGTTGGGGTGAGGGGTAAGGGTCACAGGCGACAAACAAGCAGAGGTGGGGCTGTCAATTCTGTTGAGGAAACAGTTTAAACCATCAACATGTTCCTTATCACCATCAGGCAGCAGTCGTCCCTTCTGTTCCAGTCCCATAATCCGTCTCATGCCAGCCCACATCTGTTTCACCCTATCTTGCTGCAGCTGTTGCTCTATCTTGTCTCTATAGGCCTGTTTCCCTTCCTTAATTTGTACCTCAGTTTCTTTCTGCAATGTTTTTGACACTGTCCCTATCACCAACCCTGAAGGCCTTCTTTTTCATGTTCAGCAAAGTCTTGAGGCTGCTGGTCACCAAAGGCGTGTTGTTTAGGAATCACTGGTTTTCTCTGCTGGGTACATAATTGTCAACACAGAAACTGATGTAAACCATGACACACTCCACAAGACCTTGAATGTCCTCTCCGTATGGTAAATGAACTGTACTTACATAGCATCTTTCTAGCCAACCAGACTACTCAAAGCGCTTTACAACATGGGCCCTCATTTACCCATCCACGCACACATTCATACAGCACTCTACTACAGTTTTACGAAGCTAATCTGAATAAATCATTCTATAGAGTCTAATCAGTACTTTAAACTCCATTCATACACCGATGGGGCACACATTGGAGGCAATGAGGGGTTCAGTGTCTTGCCCAGGGACACTTCGACATGTGACTCCTGCCAGGAATCTAACCTCCAACTCTCTTTGGAGGATGACTGTTCTAACCACTGATCCACAGCCTCCAAAGGACTTCCAGAACATGTTCTAATTTGTTGTTTCAAAGCATGATGCTCATTTTCCTCCTGGGACCAGCACTTCATGCTTCTGGTGGTGACAGGCATACTTTTCACAGCCGGGGAGTATGTGGAAGAGAGGTATACCAGATTGCGATCTGAGTCACAACATTTGCATACAAAAGGTCTAAAGTCTTGCTTCCTCCTATAGTACAATTCACAAACTGATGGAACTGCTATGAATTCCCTTGGCAAATAGTACAGTCTCATACTAACTGCCAGAAGTTCAATGTCCTTGGTGCATATCCACTCATGTCTTATTTTAATTTATCTCTGCTTCCTATGGGTGCAGCCCCTGTTCTGGGCTTCAGTTCATGTTTTACCTCCCACCTGTGAATATTTGCATTAATGTAACATAACAATCCATACCAAATTAAAATGACCTATGAACCATTTCTATCTAAAACTAATCAAATGTATTTATCATTTTACCTAATGTGACCATCACGGAAAATTAAACACATTAGTCAGTACAAGCTAAAATTGAAGTAATTGAAATTTAAACAAAATGTGCAAATATTTAACCAAAAATGGCCATGAGTGGATCGGGAAGTCCAAAATTAAAAAAAAAGCTTCAAAGTAAATAAAATGACAAAATAATAACAGTGTGCAGTTTATAAAAAAATGAATTCATAAATTTACGATTGCTGTGCAATACTGATTTATTCCAAATAAACAGTGTAACTGAATAAATATCTTACAAATGAATTATTTACATTAAGTGGAAGAGGTTTATTAGTTAGATAAACAATATTAATATCATTGGAGAGGGACAAAAACTCCCTCTTTCATTTACAGCTCCTAACACGTCACGCTTGAAAATGTCACTGAATGATGTTCGCTTAACAGTCGTTCATGAGACTTTGTTTAAATTTATATCAATGCCACTGTACAAACATTGTTTAAAAAAGAAGCAACACAACAAGGTGACTTTACTTGGAAATCTTACTAAAAGCTGTGTCTTTGCTCCAGGAGGGGGTTGCAGAACATTGCAGTGGTGATGCTGTGGAAAAAAAGCTCTGCTTTTCACTCTCTGCCTTTAACTTTTTGTTTTTAGTGAAATGTTCAAATACTTTTGAACGTCTTTGTTTTGATTTTTATCCATCTCCTTCTAGTGTTCTGTCGGTCTTTTCCTCATGTTCTTCTTTGTTAGAAAACTGTGTGCAGTCTTGGCAAACAATAGAGATGATACGGTCCCCAGACGTTCTGGTGGTGCATTGCAGTTACAAAAACATTTATGTGGATCATTTAGATTATAGCCATCTATTAATACCTCTGTCTACATAACAATAAAAATCTTTGTTGACAATTTTTGTTGTCAACCATGATGACTAATCATTGCAGCCCTACTCTGCTTACCACTAGCTGTGATGTCTCGGTCTGCGCGGACTGTCAGAAAGCCGAGATGCTGGTTGTACTGTCAGGAATACACTCTTTTAGCTACATCTCTGTGAAACACAAAAGCTGCTATGCTAATATGATAAACACTTTGGCTCCTGATGAGGTTCTCAAGTTCCTCCATCTTGTTGGACAGGAGCAAATATTTCTCATTATAATTGTTGATACTACTGGTTTGTACAATTTCCTCCATGCTCTCTTTCTCTGCCTCCAATTTCTTTTCACTCCTTCTTGGTTTTCTCGCCATCTCCTCTGAAGTAGTTCAGCCGGAATGTTGTATCTTATTCCGGCAATCACACCAAATGGTCTAAGGTCCAGAATCTCCTGTCAGAGGTAAACAATAGTCTTCTGTGCCTGACTCCACTCCTCGGCTCTGAGTAATCCCAAGAACAGGAAGTTCCATGTTCTTAATAATCAAGAGAATGAAGAACTGCTTTTATAAAAAGAACAGCAAAATACATTAAAATACACAACACTAATACAGATTTTTTTTAACCCCCTTTATGGCTTATGGGTCAAATTGACCCGAAGTTACAGGAGCTTCTCTACCTCTCTTCGTCTCTCTCATATTTGAGGGCTTCAGGAGGGTTAAGGAACTGAAGAGATCTCAATGCATTTCTCTGGGGAAAATATTTGTAAATAAAGTATAAAAATGACAAAAACCAAAAGTCAAAGAACCCATCTTCTGAAAGAACAGAATGAATGGCTAAAATAAAACAAATTGTGCCAAAGTAGTTAGATTACAAAAAAAAACAAAACAAAAAAAAAACTTCCCCACAAAAATGTAAAATAGCAAAACATTATTATTGTTTGAAAATAATTTGATTCTCTAAATTTGTGGAACTCAGATTGTTTTGCCCCATCAAAGCTGGATTGAACAGAGAACCCACAGTGTGCCCTTGCCTCACATTTTCCCTCCAAACCTCTCAGGCCTGCTTTCTCATATCCTCTATCATAAATCTTAAACCGGTGTTGTGATGACCCTGATGACATCACCGTGACATGTTCAGTTTTTTATTGTCTGAAATTATTATTTATTTTTATTTTTTATTTTTTGTCCTGTTGTGGCATCTCAGGTATACCATATGGAGAAGATGGCTACCTACATGTGCCGGAACAGATTTGCT
>JAOXNZ010000177.1:24854098-24864266 GCA_028566095.1 Kryptolebias brasiliensis | reverse complement strand
GAAATAGAAAAAGAGAAATAGAGAGGGAGATGAGTTTGGGTAGATTTAGCACTAGATTAATAATGTTGAATTTTAGGACTGAGATAACTGGGAAAGTGTATCAAAAAAGGTTAAGTTTAGGACTTGGATTACTAGAAAATGTATAAAAATGAATGTTAAGTTTTAGGCTGAGAACTTTGGGGCACTGTATAAAATTAGTTTAATTTAGTGTTGGATTTACAAGGAAAGTGTATTAAAATTAAGGTTCACTTTTAGGGCTGGGATTGATGAGGTACAACAAAGATGCTATGGCAAGGAGGAGCCAGGATGACAGGTTGGGGTGGATATATTATCCCACTATTTAAGTATGGGTATCAAGTCCCATTGAAAAGCCCTGGGAAACTGAATAAAATGGCAGCTAAACTGAAAATGAAGTTTATTGATGACCTATGAGGCCCTGAATGGGTAGGCTCCTGTCTGACCTCCTGAAGCCTTATGTGACCTCCAGATCCCTTAAATCTAATGATCATTTGCTTTAGTTGTCCTGAGGTCAAGGTTGGTCCACAGAGGTGTTAGGGCCTTTTCAGTTGTAGCTTCAAAACTGTGGAACCAGCTGCTCCTTCATATTAGACAGGCTTCAAGTCTTGGTGTTTTTAAGTCTCATCTTAAAACACATTTGTACTCACTGACTTTTAATACAGCATGAGAGTTCATCCCTTTTTTTTTGCTTAATTGTTTTTTGAGTTTTTTTGTCTAATCAAATTCATTGTTTTTTCATTTTTGTTTTTATGGTTTGGTATTATTTTATTGCCATTTATTGTTTTATGTGCAGCATTTAGGCCAACGACAGTTGTTTTTAAATGTGCTATATAAATGAATTTAATTTGATCTGATTTGAAGATTGTGACCAAGCTACACACATGACCTGCACACCTTGCCAAGGCAAGTGCCAAGTAACAAAGTACCCTCTGAAAATCTGCTAGAAGATGTGATTGTAGCACTGCTAAGTATCCTTACTGGCACCATCACAGAGACCACTAAGTTTGTAATGTCAAGAATAAGGTCAAGCATTTTGAGCCTATAGCCAAAATTCTTGGCTATAAGGTTAAGCCTGTAGAAACTAACACTAAGAGCTTTCTTCGAGAACTGATCGCAACTCTTTAGGCCAATTCAAAGTCAACTGTCAACTAAGTTAGCATCAAGTGTGGCATATACCAAGGTGATGCTCTGTCCCCACTCCTGTTCTGCATGAGCCTGAACCCCATCAGCCAGATTATCATAAAGAGTGGATATAAATACCGGTTTCTAAGTGGAACTGTCATCAGTCACCCCTTTACATGGATGACATTAAGCTGTATGCCAAAAGGTGGGAGACTCCATCAAGGGTATTGGAGAATGGCAAGGCTAAGATACTGTGGCACTTCCAGATCCAGAATGACAAAACAGGTGATCGCTAACCAACTGGACATTGTGGTGGTCAACAAACTATGGAAGAAGTGGTGATAGATGTAGCAATCCCAAGTAACTGTAACATCAGGAAGAAAGAGCACGACAAGCTTCAGAAATACCAAGGGCTGAAAGAGGAAATAGAGAAGTTGTGGAGAGTCAAGGCGTAAGTGCTGCCAGTGGTCATCAGACCACTCGGTGTTGTAACCTCTAAACTGGAAGAATGGCACCAACAGATCTCAGAAAGAACCTTAGACATCTCTGTTCAAAAGAGCACAGTCCTAGGAACAGCAAAAATACTGCGCAGAACACTGTATGTGTGTGTGTGTGAGTATGTATGTATTCATAATTTCATATTAATAAAACTTAACAACCGATCTTTGTCTAAATAAGACCTAACTTCAGTCTAGATCTGGACTTTGGCCCATCATTTGAGGATCTCTAATTTAGGGGTAAGGGGCAGGGTTAGGCTACAGAAATGATTATAAGTCAATACAATGCCCTAAAGTGAGAAATGCTTGTGTGTGTGTGTGATGGCAGTGCAGTGGAACAGACAGAAGTTAGCCTCTCTTTGGATTTCTGTGTCAGTTTGATGAAAATGGGTCAGGATTCAGAGCACAATGTTTAGCATTCTGATCATGTGACGACAGCCAGCCTTGAATGAACTCCAGACTCTCTCTGTTTCTCTTGCCGTATGTCCCCCTTTCCCCCCATCCTATGTCTCTGTGCTGTACCTTCAAGCTTACCTAAAGAAATTTAAATTTGTGGGTTGTAGATTAACAAAAAACTACTCTCCTACATAAATTGTGCCCAGGTCCACAACAGACTGCATCTGGTGTAATTTATTTGATTTATATGTACTTTTGACTATTGACACTGTGCTTTAAAAAGAGAAATTAGATGTTCTACAAAGTTTTATGCACATAATATTTCTACTGTGGTTAGCATTTATCATAAAGCCTGCAGTGTGTTTTATCACCATTGTGTGGCTGTATTTATTATTCCCTTATAGAGGAGGTTGTGACCTTTCATGACTGCTGTGCATTAAAAAGGGACTCTTAAAGACACAGTTGGTTACCAAATGATTTACACCAGTTATTTTGTTGCCTCACAATCTGAATTTTTTTTATCTGCTTGTAAGTAATGGACCTACACAAACTACTTCAGAGAGATGAAGTTAATTGAGAAAAAATACTTGTTTTAAATAATTTTAAAGAATACTAAACTAAAACGTAGTGCATTTATATAGATTCAGTCACTGATTTTGAAGCTCCAACTATTAGAATATAATAAAATAGAATAGAATATTTTTTTCTTTGTCCCTCAGTTGGGAAATTCCAGTGTATTAGCAGCAAAGTGATAGTCAAATAGAGGCACACAGGATACGCAATAAAGTTTCCCACATTAAAAACAATAACAATAAAATCTGAAAAACTATGCAGTTTATAAACAATAAATGTAGATATTAAAAAATGCAAGTGTATTACAATAAAGTTGAACTGTCCAATTGTGCTTTTTGTTTGTGCAGGCTATGTACAAGAATATAGTGATCTGTAATAAAAATGGCAGAAATGTAAGCAGTTTATTTGGTTTGTTCGAAGCAGTGTTGGTTGTACAGTCTAACAGCTGCTAGAAAGAAAGAGCTTTAATATCACTCTATTGTTTATTTGGGATACAGCAGCCTGTCACTAAAGCAGCTTTCCTGTCACAATTTGAAGTAAAGTTGGGACATAGGACGTAGATTTTCACAAGGGCTCAAGAAAAACAGTGAATTTTTTATTATTATTAAATAATGAAAAATTACAAAACAAAAAGGTTGGCGTGGCAGCAAAAATAACAAAGTAACTAAGAACACAAAAGAACTGGACAAGGTAGGGAACCACAACAGCAGACTGCAAATGAGAGAAATAAGAGGTTAAATAGGCATGGGCTGATAAGGTAAATAGAAACAGGTGGCCTAATGATAACGGGTAACAGGTGTAAGTCTGCGTGCCAGGACTGAGGAGCAGAAGCTAAATAAGGAAAAATACTGGGAAAACAAGGAAGAACAGAAAACAAACTGAACACAGAAAAAAAACAAGAAATAAACATGCCAAAACAGAAAAATTAACACTGTAAAAACAGATTGTGACAGTGACCAGAACAGAAATTCTGATTCGGGAGGGAGTAGGGGAGGAGGGTGACCTGGAAGGAGTGACAAGTCAAAACACAAAGTTTGGGAAGAGCAGGAGACGGAGTTAAGGTACACGGCCCAGGAACCATCCAGACCAAAAAGAGAGTTCAGGCGGACGGCCCGGTAACCATACAGACTGGCGAGAGAGTTCGGGTGGATGGCCCTAGAACCGCCCAGGCTGGCAAGAGAGAAATGTCGTCCTCGACCCTCTCAAACTCAGAGGCAGACTCGAAATGTGATTGGATTGGAGACTATGGTAGTTTGGGGACTGGAGACCCTGGAACTAGAGACTTTGAGAGCTCGGGGGCTGGAGGCTAAAGCTGTTGTCATACTCTATGAGAAGTCACAAAGTCGACTCTCATTCACATGGTTGTGTGACAATAATTTTGTTCTCGTAGTGGCTTCGTCCGATGCTTCGCAACACAAGGGCTTGGCTGAATTTTCTTGCATGGGTTTGTGCCAAGTATTGTTTGATTGGTCACAAGTTGTTTTGAGTGTGTTTATAAGGAAAAGCCGGTGAGCTTAAATGAAGTCATGGCCAGAAGGAAGTATGCCTTGGCCGGCCAGCGTAGGGACATGTTCCTTTTGTTCATTCATTATTGTGCACCGTCTGTTGAAAATGGTGGAAGTCAATTTCTTAAATGCCAAACGGCATGTACTGTCTCAGTTTGTTTAATAAAAATGTCTGGTAGCAGCATGGGAAGCAAAATTCTTTTCAAGGACAGGGGAGTTGAGAAGCCGGTGGGAAGCCACCCATTTTAGCAACATTGAAGGAGGGAGGGAGGAACTTTCTGGCAGTTCTGAGCAAAGTGTCTTGTGGACTATGAAAAGTCTGTGCGAAAACGAACGTCTCGCAATCACATGACCAGGAACAGACTTTTTGAGCTCTTATGAAATATGATGGAGCCTTAAGAGAGCTCAAAGACTGGAGGCTGAGAGAGCTTGAGCTGATAAAGTACCAACTAATGAGAACGATTTGACAGAACATCACTTCACAGTTGGTTGGACTTTCAGTTAGTGTGTAAATGTTGGTGTTCCACATCTCCATAGTGTTTATTTTATACCTAGTGTTATTTGTCCCGTATCTGCTCCCTACTGTGTCAGCTTCTGCCTTGTGATGCAGATTGTAAGAGATTTATTGTCTCTTACCACGAGTCTGACTTCATCAAATTCTTGATGCCGACAGTCTTATATACTGTCTTTGTTGAGTGCCACCGAAGTGGATGTGTGGATTTAATGGCAGCATTAATCTGCTTGTTTAATGGTGTTGTTGAGGGAAAGGTGGTCACTGAAAGATGCAGCACTAAAACACGAGTTATGGACCCTGATTGGCAGCCATGAAGGGACATAATACAAAACAGTTCAGCAGTTTCAGAGGTTCTTCTTGTGGTCGGTGAAAGGCTGAGAATGGATTGGTTACTGAACATGAAGTGAGATAAGAACATTTCCGACCTCACTGTCAGTGGACATTGTCCTAACACCACAACCTGTAGCCAAACACATTCCTCATTAGACTTTCTGATTTATTATACATTGTTACTTGTGTCTGTGTGCATGCTTGTCTGTTAGCAAAATATCTCATGATTCACTGAACAGATTTTAATACAATTTACAGACAGTAATCATTGGATGTACATCTGCAGCTGAATAACTTTTGGAGTCAAACTACTCAAGATGACCACCACAGCTATCATACGTTAGCCAACACAAAAATGACTATATCTCAGCCAATTTTCCAGTTAATCAGCTTTTGTGGTTAGTCGCTGAACATTGTCCTAAACTTATATTTCAGGCACAACACATTGTGTGGCATCTTTACTTAAATCCTTGACATTAACTATTGGAGTCCACCATATTTTGTCTGTTGCCAAAATATTTCATGAACCACTGGACAGATTTCAATGAACCTCTTTAAACATAATTATTGGCTGTATATCTACAACTTTAGGAGTCAACCCAATTCAAGATGGCTGTCACAGCTAATTGACATTAATCTACACAAAAATGTCTATAAGTAATTCTGTTTTAAAGCTATTGAGCAAAAACTTGGTGCGGTAGTATCTGAGAGTAATTCACAACATATATTCAAAGCTCTAATAGATTGCACAAAGTCTTTGCTTAAAACCTTAGCCTTAACTACTGTGGTTAACCTACTTTGGTTGTTAGCAAAATATATATATATATCATTGTGGAGTTCAGTTTTCTGTAGGTTTAACATAGGACAGAAAAGAATTCCAGGTTATTTCAAATGATACAGCCTTACCACCCAAAGTCAGTCAAACTTTTTTCCAGTTTAAGAATCTGATAGACCTTCATTATCCAGCTTGTATTTATGTAGGTGGAGCTGCAGATTTCCAGTTTAGCAGTAATAGCCTCCAGATGGGACGCTGTGTCAAATATTTTTACGAGCCTGGCTTTAGTATAGTGAGCTGGATGTAGAATCCAACATTGTATGAAAGATTGAAGATCTATGTGCCGTTTTTAAAACTTCCCCCCAAACATTGTCTGAAATCAACAATCGCGAGTCTTCTCATACTGAACCCAGTAATTTAGATTTTTTATATTAGTTGCCCTGTAGTAATACAAGAGGTTAGATAGTGCCATTCCACCTAGAGGTTTGGGCCTCTGTAGGATTTAATGGCCAGTCTTGGTGGTTTCTCACTCCAAATAAAATTCATATTCAGACTCTTAACCTCGCTCGCTCAAGCAGTCAGCTTTCTAAAACAAAGATCCTAATGACATTGCAGGGGGAGGGGTGTAACTTTAATCTTCATGTTAATCTATCTCACACAGTGGAGCATTTTGTGCAGTTTAAAGCTTGGAACTCAACACTCCCCAGTTCTTAATTGAGAAAGATCCCCTGATGGGAAGCAAAATATCTTCAACTACAGAACAGAAGTCCAGTTGTTTTGATTTTTGTAAAAAAAATAAAAAAAATAATAAAAAATAAAAATTGATGACTGAGAATTTATACCACATTATAATAATGGGTCTTTGCCCTTTTTTGAAAGCAACAAAATTAACTCCTCAGTGTATTCAAAATTAGAGGAAGCATGCCTGCATTAAAATACCCAGTAAAGGTCTCCAGTAGGAATGGGGCCAGCTGCTTCCAGAAGGTCTTTTAGAGTTTGGATGGGAAACCATTTGGACCCAGCTTTTTATATCTTTGTAAAGATTTGACTGCAGTAACCCTGATGTTACTCCTGAACTCCTTCTCCATACATCAGCTAGGATGCAGATATTTGGCACAGTTGATGAGCCAGCAGTTTATTTGTCTTATCCCATTGTTCATAAAATTTGGATCTTGAATTGAGTAAAAGTTCAGTGGTTTATTATGATGTGATAAAAGCATATTAGGCTTGCAAAGACAATTGTTCTTTATTTGTATCTGGCTGTTTTGTAGTAGCAATAATATAATCTAAAAATACAATATGCTCAGGTAACCTGGCTAGTTTTTCTCTTCTAGATTTTCTCTGATTGTCCCTATAAGAAATAATCTTCTCTCATTGCTTCCCACAAACCAAAGGATCTAACCTCTGGAGTCTTCATAACCTAGAAAAAAAAAATCAGTTTGTTTAGAAACAAAATTGACAAAATTGTTATCTAAGAGTTGATGTGTGTTAAGATGCTATGTTGGTCTCGCATTAGCAGATTTCTGGAAATAAATGTTAATGAAAACTAAAGCATGCCCTGAGATCACATTAGTCATTTACAGTCTGAAATTGACAAAAGAACCCTGTTATGAAAAAATAAATAAATAAAAAAAACAAACAATGCAAGTGTACATATGGTGAAAATACGAGGAAAAAGAATGTTGTCTCTTTTTTGGATTTAAAAAGTGCCAGGAATACACAACATTAAACTCTCTCATATAAGTTTCAATCACTTTGGCTGACTTTGATTGAAGAACAGAAGTGGAGGAGGAGCAGTCTAAGAAAGAGTCCACCCAGCAGTTAAAATATCCTCCCATAATCAAATCACAAATATTCAAATTCGAGAGCATTGGCTCCAAATATTTAATGGCAAACTTTTAATAAAGGTCTTGTGTGATCTGTTAGAGCTCAGAGTATGTATTGAGAATGGCTTTCAGCTACTACCACACCAAATCTTATGTAACTTTAATGTCAAAATCTGTAATTATTTTACTTTTTTAAGGTCAGTTGACTGTGGCAGCCACCTTGAAATGGATTGTCTCCAAAACTTAATCAGTTGTAAATGTACAGCCAATGATTACTTTCTAAGAGTTTCATTAATAATGTGATGAAATGCAGCCAGATGTTGACAGATGTTGAGGTGTGGAGTTGATGGGAGGGCAGGAGGAAAACAGCGAGGCAGAGCAGTAGTTGTATGATTGAGTATAACACAGTTCTGCCTGTATAATTCTCATAAGACATATATTAAAGACACAGCATTAAGGACTCCACTTTCCCTTCCCTTCCCCATCCTCCTCATTCTCTCCTTCTCTGCTAATGATCTGCTCCGCCTGTCGCTGCCTGGCTGACTGATGTCCACTGACAGCACCACTCATGCAGAAATCTGCATCCCAACACCCTACCCTTTACTCTCACACAAATACACACACACACACACACACATGCCCACATATGATGCTACATACTTTGCATGTGTGACATACATGCCAGCTTGCATAAGTTCTGGTGGTGAGATTCACTAACTAATCCTGGCTATTTGTTCAGTCATGTCAGCAGACACACACCCCACATGTACATATATGTTCTCCTCCTCTCCTGTAGCATTGTGTGCTTGTGTATGGCAGCTGATTTCCACTCCATGCCTCGTTATGGAGATGAGAATGTATTTATTTAGGTACCGCCCACTCTGGAACACTATCTTTTTCCTCATAAAGACTGCACCGTTTCTAAAGATGTTTTCATCCACATGGAAACACAGAAAACAACCCAAACACTGTGGTAACAATGTCAGGCCTGTATGAGGTGCTGTAACACTGCCACATAAATACACCAAAAACAGGAAAGAAGACATGGAGCAGTTAGTTGGCCAGTAAAAAGGAAAAAAATATTTGTGGAACTTCTACTTTTTGTCACATTAAACTACTTTCTACTGGGAGTTGTATCAGTCTAATTTAGCAGCCAAAGTGACCAATTTCAAGAACGGTATCCATTGAGAGATGGCTGGAGAGAAGCATTTTACTCATAATATTTTCATATACACACACACACACGTCTGTCTTTCAGAACTATTCTCATTTCCTACATTTTTTTAATGTTTACTTGAAGTATATTGTTGATCTTTTTCATCAACATTTTGCTTTAGTATTGATGACTGTTCAATAAAGTGATAACCTTTTGGAACACAAAATATTTGGGGGTGATAAAGTTTTTTGCTCTATTTAGCACAATGTTATTGTTCATCAGCCATGTATGCTCATTGAAGTAATATTGTACACAGTGGTTTTGCTTTATTTGAGAAACTGACGGCTGCTACACAAATAGAAGCATGTACTGTCATGATCAGGGGTGATGGAGGTGAACCCAAAACGCAGATTCATGGTAAAATAAAGAAACTAATTTATTTAAATTAACTAAACAAAAGGGCTGAAGTGGCAGCAAAACCTAAACAGACTAAATTATCAAACAAAACTAACATGGAACAAAACAGACATTACATAAACCAAAACATGACAGGGACAAGAGTTCGGGCACCGGGAACCGTCCGAGGCGTGGCAGGAGCAGACGAGAGCGAGGCGTCCCGCCGGACCCTCGGCAAAGCCCAGGAGCCAGGACCCTGAAGGCTCAGGACCCGACATGAAGCACGACCCCTCTTCATGGGAGGCTGGCTGTGAGGCGTCGTCGTCGCCGACCCCCACCGAGACGCTGTGGCGTGGAGCGTCATCGCCGACCCCCACCGAGACGCTGTGGCGTGGACGAAGAGTCCGTGGAGCTGGCACCGGAGGCTGGAGGGTCTGCGGGACCTGCACGGAGGGGTTGGAGGCACTGCAGGTGGCGCTGGAGATGCAGAGAGCAGTGATGGAGGGACTGACGGCATGGTGGCGGAGCATGAGGAGTTACCCACTGACACCTTCAGCTTAGGAGGAGGTGGGTCTCCGTCCATCTCCGCCAAAGCCGCCAGACGGTGCCAGTCTGCCATCTCCAAACACTCCCTGAGTCCAAGAGCCTCCAGATAAGGAGCACAGTCCTGCAAGGCATGGACACACCTTGTGGCAACACCAAACCGTTGCCAGATGGGACTTGGTTTGCCCACAGTCTCCATGAACTCACGGACTGACTCCCTCAAAAGCATGATTACCACTGGGTCCATTGCCTGGTTGGTCGCCGGTGGGTAGGTGGAGACTGCTGTGGCCTGTGGAGACATGGGGACCGCCGCGGCCGGTGCTCTCCTTTGCCAACGGCGGCCATGAGCCGCTGGGTTCTTTCTGTCATGAGCAGGGGTGACGGAGGCGAACCCAAAACGCAGACTCACGGTAAAATAAAGAAACTAATTTATTTAAATTAACAAAACAGAACAAAACAAAGGGCTGACGTGGCAGCAAAACCTAAACAGACTAAATTATCAAACAAAACTAACATG
>JAOXNZ010000177.1:24830033-24840454 GCA_028566095.1 Kryptolebias brasiliensis | reverse complement strand
ATATAGAAAAATAAAAATATAAAATTACAGATGCTCAAAGAAAAAAACATTTCATAAAATTTATAATTATGGAAACGTAATTCAGTAAAAAGAGAAATAGAAGTCCTAAAGAAGAATAAATCAAAAGTAGAAGTTTAAGCTTAAGTTTATTTATTTAGGCTCATGCACAATAACAATCCACTCCAAAAGAGGCAGTTACATTATGCCAGCTTTAGCCAGCAACTAATTTCCATCTGCAGAATTTAGGCAGGTAAAAACACAGCATACTAAACAACACAACACATCAACACAACACAATCAATACGATCAGCATCCTGAGGCTGTGGGATCAAGCCCAGGTTGCATCTGGCGTAAAACAATTGCCAAACCTCTCATTCGACTTTGCTGAAATGAAAGGAAACAACAGTACTATCAGCATTAATTCAAGTCTTAAAAAAGATGGATTCTAAATACAATTAGGTGCTGATCGTAAATACAAATATAATAAAAAATAAAAACTTTTTAACTGTTTAATTTCACACAGTGGAAAACATTAAAATGTAAACTCTAAACTAACCATGCCTAATGTTAACCATGCTAATTAATGTTGACAGCACTGGTCACTAAATAGCCAGGCCTTGGACTCATGGGGGAAAAAAATACAATTTTCACTTATTTTTTTACTCATCAGGAAGCGTGTTTCACTCCTTTGTTGCCCTAAATGACCAAAAGCTAATAATCATAGAGGAATTGTAAATTTTTCTTGAACAGTTGATTTGGAGGATCTCATTATCTGTTCTGAACAGAGTTGCACTAATAAAGGCCATATTATAGACTATCTTAAAAACAAGCATGACATCTGAGTACATGTTTAGGTTTTCAAACCTTAACATCTTCTATTCAGTGAGTATGACAAAGATGATACAGCAGTGGTTTCTGATCCAGTACTTTTAAGGCCTGATTATAAAGTGATCTGACTGTTTTTATGTGGTCTTATTTGTTTGAAACCAACAGGACAGGCTGTAATAAATCTGAGACAACATTGTTGCATTAAAATACACAATTGATGCTTCCCCAGTAAGTGAATTTCTAATGTGCCTAAAAATAAATGTATAATATTCCAATGTGTTTGTCAACTTCTTGATGTGTTTTTAAACCCAAGAGTTGGATCTAAGATCACATGTGAATACTTAACTTCCTGTACATTATTGACTTTTGGGCAGCTGTGGATCGGTAGTTAGACCAGTCGTTCTCCAACGAGTCAGAGGGTTCAATTTCTGGTAGCAATCACATGTCAAAGTGTCCCTGGGCAAGACACTGAACTCCTGATGATGGGTATGATATGTTGGTGTATTAATGTGATTTAAAGCACTGATTAGTCTCTATAGAATGATTCATTTATGATTAGCTTTGATGAGTAAGTGAGCGCAGATTGTGTTGTAAAGTGCTTTGAGTAGCCTGGTTGGCTAGAAAGGTGCTATATAAGTACAGCCCATTGACCATTTACACAAACATTTGGAAAAGTCCTTTGTTTGTGGTTCTTTACAAAATACATGGTGACAGCCTTTTCAACGTTTCGTGTAAGACATGAAGATTTAAGCCAAACTGAAGCTGCTACTTGTTCAGCATCTTTGTCATGTGCATATATGGCAGTGTCATCAGCATACATTAAAATGTCAGCATCATCACACACCCCAGGAAGATCAGTGATGTACAACCTGAATTTGACAAATTTTAGTTCAGAAATGTAAGAAGTACTGATTAACATTGTCAAGAACCTATCACAAGTCTAAAAACAGAGCTCCCACCACCCCTCTTTTGTCCAAACTAGCTTTAACTGTTTCAATTAGATAACATGCAGTTTCAGTGGAGTGACTTGCTATGAAACCAAAATGCTTTGAATGTAGTAAGTTGTTTCCTTTAAATGCTACCTCAACTGTTCAGAGTTTACTTTTTCTATAACTTTAGAAACAACTGGAATTGTAATTTTTTTACTTTTTGTCTATCTCCTGGGTTGTAAACTGGAGTTACCACAGCTTTTTTTTTAGAGCACATTGAAATACACTCTCTTAACAAATTATTTAAAATATGGGTAATGGTAAAGACTAAATTGTCTCTAGGTTTTTTATAAGAGTGTTATCAAGTCCCCAACTGTCTTTGGCTTTTGTGTTGGTTACTGAAGAAATAACCTTATTTACTTTTAACTGATTTGTTTATTTAAAACTGAATGTGGTGTCATACCTTGAGTCTTCAAGTAAAATTATTATTAAAATAATCAGCAACCACAAAACTCATTTTGAGGAACCCCATTTATCCTAAGTTCCATTGTGCTACACTTAGGTCATTCTTTGTGAGTTAATTTGTCAATAGTATTTCCAGACATTTTTAGTATTGCTTTTTGCCTGCTTAATGATAGACATAGAGACAAACAAGACAAACAACCATTCACACCTAGGGACAATTTTTTAAGAGTTACCAATTAACCTAACATTCATGTTTTTGGTCTGTGGGAGGAAACCGGAGTACCCGCAGTAAACCCATGTGTGCACAGGGAGAACATGTAACTCCACCCAGAAAGGCCCCAGGCCGGGATGTGATCCTGCAACCTTCTTGCTGGGAGGCGACAGCTCTAACCACTACGCCGCTGTGCCACCCTATTTTTATTGTGCACTAGGTTAATCCATCTGATTTGTCTTATTTTGTTATCAAATGACTCCATGCCTTTTTTGGAACAAAGGAAGTATGATTTTCTATGCATTTGATTTATATTTCTGTAATGTTCTTTTGATAGCTTTCGAACAACTAAGGAAAGACTATGATCTGACAAACGAGTTATTAAATTGTAACTTTTTGTGACTAAGTTTTCTTTATTTGCAAAAATGAAATATCAGTGTCTGAGAGATGCAATGAATTCTTGTTATACGTGTTTCATTTTTTTACCAGCTGAGTGAAGTGAAACCTATTGCTAATTTTTTTTAACTTTTCCTGCATGATTTGTCTAGCCAGTTAATATTGAAATCACCCATCAAAAGAAGTTAATTGGGACAATACTGTTAAAGGATATCAGTTAGGTGATCAAAACAGACATCATTTGTATTTGGTGGAAAATATAAATCAATCAGAACAAAATACATTTCTGGATAAAGTCTGATATTAACACCAACACATTCTAGTGCATATCCAATGTTATCAATTTGTTCACATTGAAAAGTGTCTTTAACATAAATTATAACTGTTGTTTTATTGTGGCTGTGTTGATACCTGTTTTAGGTTAAAGGAGCCAGATGTCAGAGGATTTCCTGTATCAACAGGCAGAGCTGAGATAAAATTAGTCTCAGCATATTTAGTTATTTTCTGCTCTATTGTAGCGTTGTTGCCATCTCTGTGTTTGTGATTCTGTCCACCTCCAGGTTGTGATTAGCAGCCGCTAACAGGTGTCCCACACCAACATGCAAATCCAAGACACAGCCATTCACCTCTTTCAGGTGTGCCATCACAGTCTTAAAGAGTTTAGAGACAGGATGAATTATCCCGACAGAAATTGTGTATTCTGATAGAATCGGGAAAATGACATCTTCTTCCACCAGCTGACCATTCCCAGGCCCAGGGATTAGGTGGATGTCTCAGCTTAACAAGAGGAATGTGCAGATCAGTGGCTCCAGTCTCCCTCTATGATACTGAAGATACTGTATATTAGCTACAAAAGTCAAGTCTGGATCTGGAAACTCCACTTTATTTTAACCCTGCCATTTTCCACTATCCTTGGTGGAGAATGGCAGGCACTTGTAGGACCCCTGATTCATACTCAGTACAGATATTCCTGTCCACTTTTCCAGCCACTTGATTATGGCTTTCCATATATGCTTTTGCACAGCCTGCATCTTGGGTCCTGCCTGGTATGATAAACGCCAGCCTCTATTGCTCTTGTGCTGCCATGATTAGTGCCTCTGTGCTGTTTTTCAGTCCAGTCCTTTCTAGCCACTGGTAGGTTTTTTTTTATATCAACCACTTCCTCAATCTGCATGTGGTACATGCAGGGCCTTATCTTTCCATAATAGTTCCTCTTGTTCCTCTTCTTCCATATTACCAGCAGGGTATCTGTTGACTGCCACTGCATACTTGTTGATGACTTAGACTTTGTTCTTGCCATTCGGCTGGCTCTTCAGAACCTGTCTTACTCTCTGAATGTACTTGTTCGTGGTTGACTTCCTTGCAGCCTCATCATGGTTGCTGTTGTCTGTGGGATTCCAAGGTATTTGTAGTTGTCCTGAGCATATACAGTGTGGCCTCCAGGTTGTTCAACTCCTTTAGTTGTGATCACCTTGCCTCTCTTGGATACCATTTGGCCACATTTATTTAGATGGAATGACAGTCCAATGTCCTTGGTGTATATCCTGGTGAGGTGGATCGGTGAGTTGATATCTTGCTCACTTTTGGCATACAGCTTGATGTCATCCATGTAGAAGGGGGGACTGATGACTGTTCCACTTTGGAACCAGTATCCACAGCCACTGTTTGCAATGATCTGGCTGAGGGGGTTAAGGTCCATGCAGAACAGGAATGGGGACAGAGCATCAACTTTTTAAATGCCACACTTAATGCTGACTTGTGCAATTAGCTTTGAATTGGCTTCTAGAATTATCTTTCACATTCTCATTGAGTTCCCAATGAATGCTCTTTGTGTGGCTCTTGGTTTTTCTCATTGAAATGCTCTGAGATCTCTTTATACCCTTCAAAAATGTGCTCTATTTGTATCTCCTTATGCATCTCTTTGGTCTACTTATGCATGCTTTTTGTATTTTTATGTATCCTTTTTGTCGTTTTATGTGTTTTTATGCACCCTTTTTTCCCATATGCATCTTTTTGTTTGTTTTTTTCAGTCTGTTTTTGTCTCATGCATCCTTTTGGTCTCCTTATGCATCCTTTTTGTCCTTATACATCATCTTTTGCTTTTTCCAATTTCCTGCTTTTTCTGTCTTGCCCTCTGTTGCTTGTGTTTCTTCTTCTTCTTTAAAGGCTTTTTTTAGGCTTTTTCACAAAACATCCATCCATTTTCTTTACCTCCTTCTCCTTTCTGAGTCACAAAGAGTTGGTGCCGATCTCCAGCAGTCACCGTGCAAGAGGCGAGGGACACCCTGGACAGGTCCCAAGTCCATCACATAGAGACAAACGAGACAAACAACCATTAGTACTCTCACTCACACCTAGGGACAGTCTTAGAGTTACCAATTAACCTAACATGCATGTTTTTGGTCTGTTGGAGGAAATTGGAGTACCTGGAGTAAACCCACGTGAGCACAGGGAGAACATGCAAACTCCACCCAGAAAGGCCCCAGGCCAGAAAGCAATCCTGCAACCTTCTTGCTGGGAGGCAACAGCTCCACCAACCGCTGCACACAAAACAGTTCCGTGAAATGACCACAAAGATCAGTTTGTCTTTGTGCTGCCTCTGGCCATTCATAAATCATCAATGGAGCTGCCCACATCCCACTGTCAGGTAAGGTGGAGAGCGAGGTGAACCTAATACGCAGACTCATGGTGAAGGGGAAAAAGAACTAATTTATTTAAATAAAAGACAAACAAAACAATAGGCTGACGTGGCAGCAAAACTAAACAAAATCCAAACTAAACAAAATCCAAGGCAAGGCAAGGCACGAGAGGAACCAGACAGCACATGAAGCGAAAATGGACCAGTGAGTAGTGGAGGACATGACCAGGTTTTTAAACACAGGAGGTAATTAGGGGAAGTGGGTACAGGTGAGATGATTACAAGATTTGTGGCAGGTGTAGATGGGAGTGGCAGGCAGACAAGAGATAGACTGAGGAGAAGTGAAATGATGACAGACAGAGGCATAGGACAAAAACAAAGACACTAAATACAAAGAAACACAACAATACCAAATCATGACAGCCACACAGAAGTGAGCTTTCAGAAATGAAGCGAGTATCTCAGAATCAAAAGAGGTGTGGAGCATAACTCAGTTGCATTGACGTGGAGCTCAACTCATTCAATGTGTGATGGACGTCTCCCTCATATCAGTTTCAAAACATGACATATTAGCTCAGTTTAGCGATTTTCTTTGTATTTAGCTAATTTTTTAAACTAAATACAAAGTTACTGTGAGTCATCATTGATCTTCCCTCAGTAATGAATCTGTTTGTTGTTATTTAATCTTGCAGCCGAGTGGTCGCACAGAGTGTAGGTAATCTC
Organism: Kryptolebias brasiliensis; assembly: GCA_028566095.1. Lineage (NCBI taxonomy): Eukaryota > Metazoa > Chordata > Actinopteri > Cyprinodontiformes > Rivulidae > Kryptolebias > Kryptolebias brasiliensis. The sequence goes on along the minus strand of JAOXNZ010000177.1, from coordinate 24,834,264 downwards.
TTCATCAATTTATTTAGCTACAAAACCGGCTTACCTTTTCACATGTTGACCGTTTCAGCTTTGTTACTTCCTCATCTCACGGCACAAAGGGACATCAAGGATGAGTTGGTTTCACTTCCCCTTGCTGCCTTGGCACATTCAGAAATCACACAGAGGTGGCCAGAAGGTATTTGAGTCCCAGCATAAAGTGTTTTGTGAAAGTTCCTATTGAAAGTTCAGTTTTTATTCAACTCCCTTTCATATTTTGCAGCAAATTTCAGCAGACATTTAGTACTCAGCATTCACACTGGAATTTAGCAGAAATTGTTAATTTTTCAAGTTATTTAAAAATTTGGCTGTTAGTTTTGTTAGGTTTTGGTTTGGTTTTTGTCTTTGAACATTTCAGTATGTTGTTATGTTCTGATTTGATTTTATTCCATTAAGTTGCTCTTGTTCTATGTTCATCTGGATTTTGTCCAGCTTCCATGTTCTTTCTTTGTAGTTATCCTTACTTTCTGATTTGCTTTGATTAGTAAAAGCCTGCACTTGTATAGCGCTTTATCTAGTCCAAGGACCCCAAAGCGCTTCACACTACATTCAGTCATTCACCCATTCACACACTGATGATGGTAAGCTACGTTGTAGCCATAGCTGCCCTGGAGCAGACTGACAGAAGTGAGGCTGTCATTACACCGGCGCCACCGAACCCTCTGACTACCACCAGTAGATTATTTGATTCTTTACTGACCCTACTGATTTTTTCTCATTTCCTCATGCCATCATGTCTTTGTTTACAAATCAGTTGCTAACAGTACAGGCAAATGAACACAGGCACAGACAAAACCCTTATTGCCACTTCACTTTCTGTGATAAGCAATAATTCTAAATATTTAATACATACTATTAAGTAAGCACGGCCACAATAAGATGCCTTGTCAGTGATACTTAAGGCTGAATCAAATTATGTTGCGTAATCAAGGTAAAGATTAAGTAGACCACTTCTTTTAATCTGTTTTTTTATTTAAGGCTACAAGGATTTGTTTGAAAACTTTGAAATTATGGATGAAAAGGTCAAAGGTAAAGTCATAATTTGATCCACAGAGACAGTGTTTCAGCTTTTTATGTTCATATTGTTCTAATTCTTGAAGTAAATCTAGGTTTTCTTGCATTTTTGTTTGAATGTTGAGTTTGCATTCACACTGTTATTTTCCTGTTTATAGTTTCTTCTGTAAATTTGTGGCAATCAAACTACTTCTGCATACTATTTTAACCATTCATATATTAAGACGTTCAGCTCAATTGGGAAAAGTGTCCTATGACGTTTGTTTTTATAACTTTTATACTTTTCAAAACAATTTACTTTATTTAACATAAAATTTCCCATCCCAACACACTGAGATCTCTTCAGTTTCTTCAAAAACTTTGTTCTCTTTGAAATCTGCTTCAGCATATTTACTTTATTTTTGTTTTTGTATACACTTTTTCTCCTCATGTTAGCTTCTGTTTTGCTAGTTTCAGCTTCTGTTTAGCTTGTTTTATCTTGTATTTGATTAACAATTCATGCTTTACCAATCATCAGCACAGTCATTCAGTAATCAGCAATCACTCTGCATTTTCACAAAAATGCAATTTCTCTTGTATATTTTTTGTCCAGCACAGTCAGTCAGTTCTATGTATCAATACAGTGGTTAAAGGTGTTGCACATCTCCATTAAAGATGGACTTGACAGCTGAGGGTTCTTTTCTGAGATCTGATGGCAGGTGTGATCAGGCCTGTTTAGCTTCTTGCTTGACTCCCGAAGGTGTCACGATGCTGCACCTGGTGTGTGAAAAGCTTCAGGTGGTGGGACAGAAATCACAGCTGAAGAGGTGACTCCTTTTAGGAGTTAAAGGTGGAGGCGAAACATTCAACCACTCCTGTTACTTTAATTGAGCAGATTTTTCACACAGAATGTTGAATCACAAACCAGCTGCATAAAATCTGAATTATAGACTATACATTACATTAGGTTGGTCATAATTAGTGAGAATCATTGAGATCACAGATTTATTTTTCAAGGGAGGCCTATACAAAGGATAAGCCAGTTTTCTAAGTGAAACTGTATATTATATATTTAATCTATCAAAATAACAACCTTTTGTACTTCACTCCTAACCTAGCTTAATAGCTATATAGTTATTTATTGCCCACCAACTAAAGGCAAAATGCATGTTTGTAAAGTTTTGTAAAAAAAATAAAAAATAACAATTCATGGTCATTTTTGGAGGATATTACCCAACATCCTTCATGTCATAGTGTTAAACTAAGATCAACTTGTAATTGGTGTTTGTAGGTGTTTTCCTCAAATCTTGTAAAATACGTTATTCACGATCTCATGTGAAATTGTGAAATCTTTTGAGATGTGTTAATCGGCTATAATCACATCTCACTTTAACTCAATATCTGTAAAATTGACTGAGTAATAGACATCTTTGTGATTGCTAATGTTGATTAGCTGTGGTGGCCATCTTGATTGAAATTTTCTTCAAAAGTTATTGATTTGTAGATGTACATCCAAGGACTACTTTGTTACAATTTCATTAAAATCTGTGCAGTGATTTGATATATTTTTTGTAACAGACAAACCACGTTGATGACAACAGGTAATATCAAAGTTTTAAGCAAAAAGTTTGTGCAATGTACAGTGCTTGGACTATGTGTCGCTTTCACAATAAACTTTAGCTCAATACTTGTAAAATTGGCTGAGTTACAGCTAAGTTTGTGTTTCCTAAGGTCAGTGGGCTGTGGTGGCAATCTTGAATTGGGTTGTCTTCAAAAGTTAACCAGTTGTGGATGTACACTCAATGATTATTTTCTGAAAGTTTCATTAAAATCCACCTAGTGGTTCATGAGATATTTTACAAACAGAGTTGAATTCAATCTTATATTGCCTTTTTGCCTTTGTTGGCAAGTGATAATAAAATATCAGCCTAAGTAAAAGAAAGCAAAACAGGAAATGGTATTATTTTTTATGTTTTCGGTGTTTGTAGGCTAAGGCCAAGCTCTGCTCGTGGTCACAGTGGGTCTATTGGAAGAGTTTGCAGCCTGTGGACCAGCCACCTTTGGCATGTAGGGAGGATTTTCTGATCTCCTGCCCTGCTTTTAGATGCTTGTTAATCTGCCAGCTCTATTTTTATCTGCCCTCTCCTGCTGCTCCCGGGCTCTCCATCTTTGACTCGGCTCCTCACGTCTGTCCGTGCTGTGAGGCCAACAGCTCCAGTTAGAGGCCTCTTCCCTGAGAGTTGGGCTTGTTGTCCACCCCCTGCCCCTCAGGCTTTTTCTCCCCATCTACCTTTTGTCAGGTTAACCCGTGTACAAAGGAAAACACAAGGCCAAATCATAAATCTAATTCAAATCCAGATTCAAATCCAATTACAGTAAATTAAATTCCTTTTATAATACAATACATTCACATTTATGTAAAAGTTATCTATCTCAGGAAGCCGGCAAATCTGTCAAATCTTCACATTGTCGCAATCCCCCATCTTGAGCAGCACATTGGCAACAGTGGAAATGAACGACTCCCTTTTAACAGGAATGAACCTTCAACAGAACCAGAACCAGGATGAGCGGCCATCTGCCTTGACCAGCTAGAGTTTGAGAGGACAGAAAAGACACACAGACAAACAACAAGTGGTCTAACTATAGTTTTTATGGGAAGAAAAACACAGGTTACATAGAGTAGAGAGAATAAAGACAGCAGCAGAGTGAGGAAATGTGCTCAGTTTGTCCTCCAGCAGTCTGAGTCTATAGCAGCATAACTAATGCCCCCCATCACACTTATCTGTAATCAGCAGGAATAAAGCAGAACAAGCCAAAATTAAGAATTTTCTAAACTTGCACCACATTCTGGTGGGAATTTCAAAAGTAACCAAAACTCTTACAGCTTTAGTATTTGAATACTTGGAATGCACTTTGAACCTGCCTCAAATGCAGTCAGAATGCTATGAGAAGGGCTGCCAAATATGCTTCAAATGTTCAAGAATTCAAATAGAATGCAGCTTGAATACTTAGAATTGTCATGAACGGGGGAGAAGGAGGCGAACCCAGAGTACAGACTCATCTTTAAGAAAACTAATTTATTAACTAAAATAACACACAAAAAACAAAACAAAGGCTGACGTGGCAGCAAAAAACCTAAAACAGACTAAATACAAAACTTACTCAAAACGAGGGGAACCAGACAGCACATCTGAGGGACACGAAGAGAACA
>JAOXNZ010000177.1:24796477-24807308 GCA_028566095.1 Kryptolebias brasiliensis | reverse complement strand
GGACCTATTATGCAAAATTCACTTTTTGCATGTTTTTGTACTTCCATTTGGGTATCTACTGCTTCTAGAAACAGTCCCAATGCAAAAACCACCCAACCGTTTTTTGGCAATAAGTAAATGTTTTGCTGGTGTCTGCAAAACGACCTGTTTCAAAAACCTTGGGATCGTTGCGTCACAATCCCCGTTACCTAGCAACCACAAGCCAAGCTCAACCCCTCAACTAGCAACTCAAGTGGAGCTCCACCCACTTCATTACAAGAAGACCATCACATTTGTTCTGCTGGTTTTACCGCCGCAACAATTAACAATAGGATGACAGAGAGTTTTATCTTTAGGATATTTTATTAAAGCTGTACAGCTGAGAGTCATACGGCTGACAACGTCGGCAGAAAGAGTCTGCCACAACAATATGCAGTCTGTATTTAATAGGACCCTGTCCGCGCATTTGGAAAAAATTCCACAGGATGAGGAGGCCAGGGGGCCAGATAGCTGATCTCAAAGAGAGATAATAAACTAGATAAGATAAGAGAGTTCCTGATGCCTACCGCAATACCTATAAGATAGAGACAGACCCCCTGGTCACGGTGAGATGAAACACTCAATACTTCTCCATTGCCTTGCCTGGCTGCAAAAGCAGATTACAATACCAGGAAATAGTACTTTAACTATCAAAACTTAAACTGTTTAATTAACATGTAGCAGAGAATCATTGAAACAATTAGACAATTTTATTTCCCATTACAATAGCCCACAGACCTATCTTAACTTGTTCAAGGAAGCATAATAGGTCCCCTTTAATAACAGTCTGTAAATGTCTAGGAACTGAGTTGACCAGAGTTATTGGAGGGGAATGTTGTCCCATTCTTATCTGATGCAGTATTCTAGCTGTTCAACAGTTCTGACTCTTCTTTTCTAATGCTGTTTTTCATATGGTGAGAGGTCTGGACTGTAGACAGGTCTTTTTTTAAAGGATGCAGTATGTTGTTTAACATTGTCTTGCTGAAATACGCAAGGCCCCTCTTGGGCAGCATGACGGCTTAGTGGTTAGCACTGTTGCCTCACAGCAAAAAGGACCTGGGTTCAAGCCCCAGGTTGGACCTGGGGTCTTTTCTGTGTAGAGTTTGCATGTTCTGCTTGTGTTTGCGAGGGTTTTCTCTGGGCACTCCCATTTCCTCCCTCAGTCTAAAAACATGCATGTTAGGCTGCCTTCAGGCCCAGGCCTTCCTTGAAAAAGAAATCTGAGATCTCAATGGGATTTGCCTGGTTAAATAAAGATTAATAATAAAAAAAAAAGACATTGTCTGGGTGGGAGTACATTTTGTTCTAAATGTTCATGCTTTTCTGCATTGATGGTGCCTTTCCAGATGTGAATGCTGCACATGCCATAAACAATATTGCACCCCCATACCATCAGAGAGGCAAGCTTTTGTCCCTCTCCTGTTTAGTATAAAGCATCTGTGGTTTCAAAAAAGATTAGCAAATGTTGATATCACTAACCATAGAACAATTTTCCACTTTGCCTCAGTCCATTTTAAATGAGCTTTGGCTCAGAGAAGACAGCAGCGTTTTTGGAGGGTGTTTACATTAGGCTCGTTCTTTGCATGATAGAGCTTTACCCAGCATTTGTGGTTGGCACAATTAACTGTTTAGAGACAATGATTTGTTGAAGTGTTCCTGAGCCCATGCAGTGATGTCCAGAACAGAATCAGACCTGTTTTTAATGCAGTGCCACCAGAGAGCCCAAAGATCACAGGTATCCAATATTGACTTTTAGTCTTGTTCTTTGAGCTCAGAGATTTCTCCAGATTCTTTAAATAGTTTGATCATGTGAACTGTTTATTATGGGACATTCATAGTCATCCTAATTTTCTGTTGATGTACATTATTCTCAAATTGTTCCACAATTTGTATGCACATTTTTACACAGACTAGTAAACTTCTGCCCATCTTTACCTCTGAGAGATTCAACCTCTGTAAAATGCTCTTTTTATACACAGTCCTCTTACTCACTTGTTGCCAATTAAACCAACTAGTTGCAAAATACTCCTCCTGTTGTTCCTTATTTGTACCAATAATTTTTATAGCCTTTTGTTGCACTTGTTTCATCTTTTCAAGGTGTGTTGTTACCAAATAACATAAAACTTTTTTTTTTTCCTAAAATGGTACAATTTTTTTGTTTAAACATGATATATGTTTAATATGTTCCGTTGTGGATAAATTGTGGGTTTATGAGATTTGCAAATCATTGCATTCTGTTTTCATTTACATTATACACAGTGTCCCAGTTTTTTCAGAATTGAGGTAGTAATTGTAAATGTTAATTTGTGGAAAAATAAGTATATATTTTTTCACTTGTCTCCATCTTTTCCTTCTCTTTTGTCTCCTTTCAGAATTCAATCAGACACAACCTGTCTCTGCACAGTCGTTTCATCCGGGTGCAAAATGAAGGGACAGGGAAGAGTTCCTGGTGGATGCTTAACCCAGAAGGAGGAAAGATGGGTAAGGGACCCAGACGACGGGCAGCCTCCATAGAAAATGGGACACGCTATCTGAAGACAAAGGGCCGCATTAGCCGAAAGAGAGCAGGGCCTATAGGTCTTGGACACGGACAAGTTCAGGGAGCTGGTCCAGCAATGCAGGGCTCCCCAGAGCATGGGAGTCCTGCAGGGAAGGGAAGCACTGGCATTAATGGAAAGGAGTACAATACCTGGACAGACCTACATTCTCGTACCTCATCCTCTGCTTCCACACTGAGTGGTTGCCTATCTCCAATCTTGGCAGAGGCAGATGCTGATCAACCTGAGGAGGGTGGACTATCTTGTTCAGCTTCCCCACGACTATACCCTAGTCCCACCAGCACACGCTCCCCAGCCTTGGGCACCGGAGGCCACTGCCCCAATGTGGAGCTGCCTCAGCTCACCGACCTGACAGGCACAATTAGTCTGGATGAGAGTGGCTATTCCCAGCAACAGCAAATGAAATGTAATGGTTACCCTTATGTGCCTGGGCCAAAAACAGAGGGACCCTATTGTGGGCCCATGTATGGACAATCTTCCATGGGCATTTTACGGCACCACACTCCTATGGAGACCATTCAGGAGAACAAGCCAGTTAGTTTTCAGCGTCCACTGAGGACCTACTCAGAGAGCAATGCCCTGCAAAGTTTGCTCACAGGAGGTCCTGCATACTGCAACAAAGACACTATGCTTAGTCAAGGATGCAAAACAAATGTGTTATTAACACAAGGAAATTGTGTTCACAGCCAACACAACCACAATCAGAGTCACAGCCACAATCAAAACCACAATCACACCCAAGAACGGGTTCACAATCCTAGTCTACGCAATGGCCATGGCTCAGTCCAGGAGCAAAACGCAGCCCACCATCAGAACCACAATCAAGGTCATAAACACCAAGCTAGCCTTGACTACAGTCATAAGCCTCACACTGCCCACAACTATGGTCAGAGTCATGAACATAGTCACAGAAACAAGGTAAATTCTAACAATGATCACAACCCTCACTCCAGTCAGAATCACTTGCACAGTCACCCCCCCCACAGCCCTCATAACCCTATGGACAGCGGGCCTCACCATCAGGCTCTGTCCCCACGGGTGAACACTGACATCCTTCAACCTTATAGTCTCAAGACCTCTAACCACTATGGGCCACGTCCCCACCTCCCAACATCCCCTTCCCTGCCACCAAACCCTGCAGGAATTATGGATGTTCCCCAGGACCCCTGCCGCCTGGCATCCGCACCTCACCCCCGCCACCAGTCTTACCCCGGGGCTCACCATCAGGGTATGACTGACTCCTGGCAAGGCTACTATCATCTCAACAACAATCAGCCAGGAAATGCTGGATACCAGGGGCAACAGCACAACTCCCATAACAAAATGGCTGGCCAATTGGAGATGGAAAATGTCAATAATAGTCTAGACTGTGATGTGGACTCCATCTTGCTCAGTGACTTCATGGACACGGACAATGTGGACTTCAACTTTGATGGATCTCTGTCACATGGAGTGGGCATTGGGATGGGCGTGAGCTTAGGGGCTTTTGCTTGCCATCCGCCAGCACATAGCAACCAGAGCTGGGTTCCAGGGTGAACTCAGACCTGAGGGTTTGGATATACCACAAAGCTTGCCCATTGGGCTGGACTGATGGTGGGCTTTACCCTTTGACTGACTGACTGTGATTCTCTTTTTCTGAGACATACTGTCGTTCTTTTTTTTCCTAGGGACTCCCAACACTTTCACATTGTGCTTTGTTAATCCTTCTTCCACTGTCTCAATATAAAACTTGTCCCAAATCAGCCTAGTTCTAAAATCCATGCCCCAAAACTCCTAGTCATGCCCCTCAATAACTGTTGCTCTGTTTTACTCTCTTCTTCAAATCTCATTCAGTTTGTCAGCTCTCAAGCACTTTACATCCATCTCATTATACAGATGCAGTAACACAAATATCAGGCCAAGTCATGTTGTGTGTTGACTTCAGTTTAATGTACGCAATCCACTCTAAACTATTATCCTCTCCAATAAAGAAAGTTGGTTCCTGACTTTAGATCATGATCAAACGTCTGTTAATTTTCTTTAATGCAGATGTGCTCTCAGATTGGAATGTAAAAGGCAAGGGGTTGAGGGTAGGGGCTTTAGGAATAATAATGGAGAAAGAAATAATTTTTGAAGAATAAAAGCTAAGTGTAGTATCATATTGGGCTATGACTGTTAGAGACAAGTCGGCAACTCAAAATTGAGAGAAAATAGGTGAATTTTCAGTTGCAGTTTGATTCTGAGGGCAACCAAGTCACCAGCAAGCCATGCAGGTGTACAAAATGAAAACCAACACTTAGTTTTGTGAGCACGGCTTACAAAACTGTATTCTAGGCCATGTACATTGTACCCACATCTACCGGCTTTTTACCCACCTTGGCAGCCACCTCCATGTTTATAATTTTTATCTACACTTTAGAAATGAAGATATACAGATTTGGAAGGGTTTTATTTTTTTTCACCAAGAATTATTATTTATCATCAGTGTGGATTTTAGACCTGGACATTCAAGACTAAGGCCTTGGAAGTCATAAAGAAATCTCCTATGCAGGTGTCAAAATACAGCTCTAGAATAAGATAAACTAAATTGAGAAGGATTCAAGTTGCCCGCAACGACTCTGCGACTGATGAAAGAAAATTTGTCACACATGTTCAAAATACAAGCAACAAGACTGCAAGCCTATGTGACTCACGTGAGGAAACTGAGAATCTCTGCAGATGTTCCGAGACATTTTAGAAACTCCCTTGCAAATTCTATTTGCCATCTAGTCTACGACAGTTGCAGCCCATAGAGATACTGACTTAAAAGTAAAGGTGTAAAAAGGAGGGGAACCCCATGATCCAGAGTGTGATTTGTTTGCTCCTTGGTGACCAGTGGTGTTTCCTGCTCAATTTAACACAGGAGGACATTCATCTATCAGGCAAACATCAACACCAGTCCACTGAAATGCAACGTCCTTTCTTTATTCTCTAAAGTAATGTCAGATTGATGCATCTCGATTGCAAATCTAATGCGCTCCTTTGTTTTTTTCAACCCCCGCCTTTCTCTCTTCAACTCTGGACACACCAGCTTAATGTGTTTTGGTGAAAGTGATGATAAAAGTCACTCTGCACTAAATGGGGGAGGGATGAAAAGCAGTGGTGTTGGAGGAGGTGGTGGTGGGTGGAGAGATGATAGAAGAGAAATGGAAATATTCCCTCTGTGCCTCTTACTCTCCATTTTGTGGATTTATGTAGCTTTCCCCATAATGAAATAAGCAACGATCAGAGCCTGTTGTACATCTTGAGGAGTTGTTTGATTGGCTGGTCTCAGCTTTGCACCTTCACCAGCTGACCCCAGAACAGCTTAGTGAGCAGCCGCAGTAAGTTGATGGAGCTGCCATCCTCAAAACCTCAGCAACCTTGTCTAATTCACTAACATCCAGGTTCAAGACCACTATGGGCTTTTACTCTTGCGAATTACTCACTGATGAACAACATCAGAAGATTACTATTTTGTGCTATCTCGTCTACGCAGGCTCCCTCCTATCGCGTGGCCCCATCCTGAGGTTACTCAGAGGGTAAACAAGAGTAATTAACCGCCAAGCAAGATGGATGATTTATGCAAGTACATGTATTCACTCATTGGCACAAAGTCATAATTCTTCCTCTTGCCAAGCACATGAGGGTGATTTAAAAAAAAAGTGGCATCCAGCAACAAGGTAAAGAGTTTGCAAAATGTTGTACTTACATTGTTCTTCAAGTTTTTTTCTTTCCAGCATTCCCACCAAACCCTGTCCCATAGCTTTTCTTTGTTGTTGTTTTTTCTTGTGCTTGTTCTGTGATTGTGCATTTGTCTGGATTAAAGCTTTCTTGTGCATTTTATGAGCCATCCACAAGGGTTTGGTTTGATTATCATCTTAGCCTTGCATCCACACAGAAACTCTTTAGGAGCCCAGAAATGGTATTCTTGAAAATGGGTTCCACAGTAAAAAAAATAATCTTGACACGCCACACAACTCAAAACACATCTTTTTGAAAACAATGGTGGCATAGCCTCACCTCTAAACTAACCTACATCTCCAAGTGTGTCAGATGTAACAACAACAGCAACAACAAGGGTAGATTACATGCATCCATTGTGTTTATGCTTTAAATATTGTGTATTGTGAGAAGAATTTTTCTTTTAAGCCTGTGCTCTTCAATTAAAATTCAGTGAGGTCTGCCCAAAGAATTTTTTTAAGCAAAGGTTCAGTGGGTGTGTGTGTGTGTATATATATATATATATGTATGTGTGTGTGTGTGTGGGTGTGTGTGTTTGTGTGTGTTTATTTTCACCCCATTGTGCTGAAATTTCACAAACAGTCTAGGTCCAGATAAGACTTCATTTGATTCCAGATCCAGACTGCTGGCCACCATTTGCGGACCGCTACCTTAAGCCATGATCCTTCCTGGATATTGTGCCTGAAATATGTTTATTATTTTCAAAGTCAACACTGTCTTGCACTTTAGTGGTTTTGTAGTTTAATGTGACACTAAGTAGAAGTTCCATGTTATTGTCCTCTCCACAATTTTTTTTTAATTCTTGCTTTTGTATTGCCATCTTTTTCCTCTTCTTGTTGTGGTTTCAGTTTGAACCTAGTTTTCACGCTTTTTGTGCATGCTCCATGCCTTGTTTCTTGTTTTATATGCATTTTCATGGCAGCGTTACAGCACCATATACAGGTGTGGCATAGTTACTACAGAGTTTGTGGTCATTATGTTAGGTTTTCCTCTGGATAAAAACATTTCTAGATACAGTGCCACATTTACAAAGTTTTTTTAGAAATGACGAATAATAAATAAGATTATTTTGGAAAAAAAAAAATTATGTGGACAAGGTATTTGTTTTTTGTTTGCTGCTGGGATAAGACACCACTGTTCCTCTTAGGAGAAACCAGCAAGAACATGTGAGGGAGGAAAGGTAAATAAATGGAGAGACACAGAATGAGAGGAGCAGAAAGAGTAGGTCAGATTTGTTTGACTGGGAGAGAGCTCAGCAGCTTTCTGTAAAATTGGCTGTTTCAATCAGGTCAAATGTCAAGTGCTACTCAGCCAGCTCCAGTGAGCTTTGACCAGCCACTTCTCCCTTCTGATCAAGGACAATGACATGTATTTCCATGCACCTTTTTTAAATTCTTCTTCCTTTTACATGTGTTACGATGGCCCATTGTTGTAACCCAACTGTAATTTGTGTCTGGCTTGTGTGTCAAGCTTATTGTGGGTGGGAGAGTATCTGTGTGTAGCACAGTGATGTACAAAAATGTTACTTGCCCTGGTATTGTCTATGCGTGGCTGCATACATAATATAAACCATTTATTGGTTGGGGAGCCGGGTTTATGAAGACCTCTCACTGCTTTGTCTTCTAATTGACAGAGTCAGAATGCCATTTCTGTTTGACAGCATTTTATCCTGTACATAATCTATACTGAGAAAATTGTATTATAATTTTTTGCAAATTTCTTTTCTAAAATGATGTATCTACTCATATGTTGGCTGTAAAATAAAACAAATAAGAAAACAATTTTTTATGTCAGTTTTTTTGTTTCTTTTTTATAGACAACCACACAGTTACTAATGATCTAATCCTGAAGGGTTCAGAGGGAGGTAAAAATATTGAGTTACATTTTATATACTATTGAATTGAGTTGTATGGTATGGCTTTGACCTCTAACTGAACTTATTTGCGTTTTCTCTAAAAAAATCCTGAATGATTTGAGTTTTTAATTAGGACTACAAAAATAAACAAAAGAAATTGTGTACTTGTAGTGATCACAAATCACATAAAAAATAAGTAAAATAATATTTAAAAAACTAGTTCCAGTCAAAAAAAAAAAGGAGATTAATGGGATTTTGGTGAAACAGATGAGAAACCCCATCTCTTTTTGAAGCTTTATAGCTCAGATATACTCCACAGTAGAAACATAATTCAAAGTTTAAATGGATCAGAAAGTTGGACTTGGTCCGTGCATACTTTGATAATTGGATTTTCTTCTCAAGAACAGTATTGAAAAACAAAATAGTGATCATATGATTTTTATGATTTAAATTTTTTTTTACTGATTTTCTTTTCATAATTAAATTAATAAAGCAATAAAATCCCTGTCAAACAGAAACTAATTAATGTCTCGTTTTCTCATATTTTGACACCAGAAGCCATCAGCAAGGCAAGAGTGAAATGTAACAAAGATCCATTTGACAAGGTTTCGTGGTAGTCAAAGATTTGCAGGCGGAGATGAACAACACAGGACTCTGATGAAAAGGTAAGTGATTTTATTTACAGTGTCTTTGATGTTGGCACAGGTGATATGAAGCGATGATCCAGCATGAGAGAGAGGTCCGGGTAAACCAGATGGATGTGTTCCAGCAAGGTCGAGGCTTTCCACAATGAGAGGCAGGCAGGCTCCAGGCTTTATACAAAACAGGTGAGTGGCTCACGATGCACGGGTAGGCAAACAGGTTTCTTAGACGAGCACTTCAAGGTATCCTAAGATACAAACAGGGTTAAACGTACGAGGTCTTTATATCACAAACAGGTAGGTTGGCAGGGAGATGTACCCAAGATACGTGATGCTCCAGCGAAGACTAGAAGACCTCTGCTGCCTTAAATACCCGTGGAGCCATCAGGAAAGATCAGGAGCAGGTGAGCCTCATCAGGGTGTCGACCAATCGGTGAGTCAGATGCAGAATGTCTCAGAAAGTCATATACTTGACTCAACAGTTTGCTTGAATTTAAAACATTTGCACTACAAGGCAAAGGGCAACATGCCTTGGAGGAACATTAGTTTAATCTTTCAAATTGTTCAGCTGATAAAGGTCTGGTTACAGAAACATGGCAAATTTCTACTGCAAGTTTTCCAGTGTGTGGAAGTTAAACATTTTTTGAGAAAAGGAAAACTCTAAATTATTGTTTAGAACATGCACAAAATAATTCACTTACAAATGTTGATCCATATGCTTGCATATAGATGATTTATGAAAGAAAAAAAACATGTAAAAGCAGTTGAATTTAATTTTGTTTGAACTTGTTACTGGTGGTTCTCTGATTTTGTCACATGTGAAACAAGAAACTTATAACAGTTTTTAAAGTTGCATATTACATTTGAAACATTTAAAAACGTATACAAGATGCACAAAACATGTAAAACCCAAAATCTTCAAAAATAGTTCTGTATATCGTTTTCAGTTAAGTGGACACATCTTAGTGTAAGTTCCTAAACATTACATCTTGTAACCTTCCAAGATGTTTGATAGTGATTAGGACCTGACAGAGGTGACTTGGGGCACTGGAAGGCAATTAAACCAAGATGTGTTGACAATATTGCAACACAAAGGACAAGACTGTAGTGACCCTAGCTGATGTCCACATCTTCTAAATCTATCCTGGTCAGCTAAATCAGACATTTTATCAAATGGGGAATTGCTTATATTAGCCAAAATGGCTTCATGCAGTCTCACATTAGGAACAGACGTGACATTGAACAGCAGCCTTAACCCTCCTGAAGCCCACATAACTGAAGAGAGGAAGAGAAGCCCTTGTAACTTTGAGTCTATTTGACCCAAAGGCCACAAGAGGGCTAAGATACAGTACATTCATTCATGCATTCATACCTAAGATTTTCCAGGCAGATTCCAAAATAGCCAAAGTCTAAATTTTACCCTGACATGTTACAGTTTATAAGACCTATTCACTGGAAAGAAGCTGGAATGAAAATGAAGTATACAGCAGCAGCAAGTCATCCTTAGAATTTATGCAGAGTGAATCAAAACGAGGTGGTTTAGACACTTAGTGGCAATGTAGCAGATATCTTCAAAAGGAGATTTGTTTGGACATGTCCTTCTGGGATAAGCCCTTGGGGCAGACTCAGGACATGGGGAAAGATTGTGTCACAGCTGGCTTGGGAACACCTCAGTCTCTCCTCCTTGAAGATGTAGAAGAGTTAGCTGGGCAGAGGTAAGTCTAGAGATCTCTGCTCAGACTGTGAATCAGCCCTGGATAACCTGTAGTGGATGGATGTTTGACATAATTAGTGATATTTTTGCACAAATAAAGAAATTTTCCACTATTGTAATTTTTTTTTCAAATTGAGACTGAGCACAAAACAGATCAATGGCCTAGCATTTCTTGAAGGAACACCACCTATCATGACAGAGTTTCTGATCAAGACCATTTTGCACTGAAAAATAATAATAATAATAATAATAACACGCAATATTAGAGAATTTGTGAGATGTGTTAGCACTCAGAGTATGTGTT
>JAOXNZ010000177.1:24778170-24788661 GCA_028566095.1 Kryptolebias brasiliensis | reverse complement strand
ATATAGATATATAGATATATATCTATATATCTATTTATATATATCCTTCTTAGACAACTGCTAATTAAGAGTTTTATTTCAGATTTTTCTGTACCTTATCTGGCTTTCATTGATGAGGGCTTCTGATATACTTGCGCTGACACTTCACAGAGCCGAGTAGGTTTATTAAGATTATATGCCTACTATACAGGGTTTTTTAGATTAATTTTTTGAAACAGGGCCCTGGTTGGTTGCAACTGTTGATGTAGTTATGTCCATTGACTTAATTAGTATTGTTATATTTTATAGATTTCTGACAGAGGGGTTCAAGGGGTTACTTCACATAAATGTGGAGGAACTAGAGTTTGTCTTTAATAAAGTAGCCACCTTCATCACCAAGCAGGATACTAACATGAGGTTATCAATTTCTGCGAAGGATAGATATTATATTAACACTCAGATTTTTGGCAACAGGTTTGTTTGTAACAGTCTGTTTTGTTTATTACACAAACTTTTACTTAATTGGATGAATGTCACTCATGTTGTATGTTTCTTTATCCTGTAGGAGAATCCTTTACATCGTTAAACTATCAGTTTAGGGTTGAAAAGTCAACAGTTTCTAAGATTGTGAGTAAAACATGCAAAGCTGTGTAACAGTCATTTGCAGAGGATTATCTCAAGGTAACTAATACTAATGTTGTCTAAAGTATTCCGTGTATGAAATTATAGACACCTTGGACCTTACAAAAGTTTGGTTAAATATAGCTGAATTACGACATTTTGCCCCCTTGTGACATTTAATGTACAGAAAATTGTCTTGATCACACCCATTGATTTTTATAGTTTAATGTTACCTGTGCTAAGCTGGTCAATTATAGCAGGCATGAAGTATTTCTTGTTTAATAAGTGTAGTGAACTGTTTTATACATGCAAGTGATCTATTTTTTGCCATATGGCTTCTTTGTGTAGAACTGTAACGAAATGTTATACAATCTTAGGTCTATAATTAACTAATCGTTCATCTTACTTTGAATGTAGCAGTGGTCTGGAAGTTCAGTTATTTAAGATCGTTGCACTGATGCATAAAACTGACCCCAAATACAGAGGAGGAATGGCTGGAAATTGCACAAGATTTCAGAAGTGGCAGTCCCCCCACTGTCTTGGTGCCGTAGATGGAAAGCACATTAACATTCTACCCCCAGCTCATAGTGGAAGCATCTTTCGAAATTACAAGGGACAATTTTCTGTTCTGATGATGGCTCTTGTTGATGCCAAGTATCAGTTTCTGTATGTCAATGTGGGAGCACACAGTAGAGCATCGGATGCTGGAGTGTTTGCTGAATCAGATTTCAAGCAAGCACTAGACAGGGGCCTTCTTAATATGCCTGCAGCAAAACATCTCCCAGGATCGGACATACAAGCACCCTTTGTGTTTCTGGGTGACAATACTCCTTTCGTCAGATGAACTAAGAGCAGAGAGTGTTTAACTACAGGCTTTCTCGAGGATGGAGAGTGGTGGAAAATGGATTTGGAATACTTGCCAACAAGTGGAGAGTATTCCTCACCACTATAATACTTAATGTAGACAAGGTACAGAAGGTTGCCTTAGCTTGTGTGTGTCTCCACAATTATTTGTGTGAGATTCGATCTGACACATAATTATCTCCAGCTCTGATGGATTCAGAAGACAGTGACCACAGGCTTGTGGAGGGTACATGGAGACAGGATGGTCTGGGAGCCATGCTCCATGGCTCCCAAATAAGCAAGAGATAAGCTGAAGAGTTACTTTGTTACATCTGCAGGCAAGGTTCCCTGGAAAGACAGCTACCTTTAGAAACATCAATCATCAGTTTTGTTTTGTTTTTCATTGATAAATGTGTAGTTCAGTAAAGACAGTATTTTTTTTATTTGATTGTTCTTCGTTATAAATGTGAAACATAAACGAGAAATTGACACTGAACAGCTCTGACACAGGTCTGTTTGGATGAATAAATATCTAATTGAGTTTATTATTAAGTTGAGGATATAAACAATTCAACCAAAACATTTTTAATAATTTACAAATAAATTCTTTAAAAATCCTACAATGTGATTTCCTGGATTTTTTTTCCCCTCATTTTGTCTCTCATAGTTGAAGAGTACCTATGATGAAAATTACAGACCTCTCTCATCTTTCTAAGTAGGAGAACTTGCACAATCAGTGGCTGACTAAATACGTTTTTGCCCCACTGTATATATACACGTCACTAGCCACTCATTAATTTTCATATAACCTAAAGGGAAAAAATACCTCTAACATGTAGTTTTCCCCTCTGTACTTATGAGTGTATTATTATAGGTGATAAGTTATAAATTTGTTGTACATTTTAAGTATAGCTGGATAAAGTTAATCTACTGGTGTGTTTATTAGAAATATATTGTTGTATCATTCTAAACATTTCAGTAAATTAACAAGTATGATACACTTTAGCCGTTAGTTTTCAGTTAGTATCAGCAACTTCTAAAAGCGATGTTTACATTGAGAACAATGGGCACAAAATAACTGGACAAAGTGGCTAGTGTTAGTAAATGTTTTACTAGTCATCTTCCTGCAATGCATCTGGCTAGTGTCAGTGTCAAGCCCTGGCTGAAGGAATAAACTTATCGTTATCACCAACTTATGTCAAGTTAATGATGGGTAGCTGAAAAGTTACCGGGTACATCAATTGTGTTAGCAATTTCTGTCCAACTCCTCTCCTTGTCATTTCAGTTATGATATGCCTTACACGAAATGTTGAACAAACATTTGCGTTGTTGCTACATATCAACGAGTCCTCGATCTCAGATGTCCACCGGATTTTCAGTTGCGCCATTTTGGAATCCCCTCCGTGCTTATGTCACCGCGCTTTCTGATTGGCTACCTGTCACATTCAACAGGCTGCTTTCTCGTTCGTTCTCGGGGTAACACGACACACGCTGCGATATCAGGCCAAGACAATTCAACATGTTGAATATTCACGATTTTAGATTGGAGCGGTCCCGACATCCTTCCGAGCAGACCAGATCACTCTTAACACACCACACACTGCAGGAATATCGCTTAAAATTATCGCTTAAGAGTCATCTCGATAATCGGGGTGTTCTAAGATTATCAGAAGGGGGAAATTGGAACAAAAATTGGCATAAAAATCTTGCCGTGTAAACTAGGCATAATTTGGAGGCTTCTATCCTAAAATTAGCTGTTGATTTTATCTCATCTCTTTTAACATATTTTTTTAATCTTTCCCTAGGCTCAGGTCAAATATCCTTTGTTTGGAAATCTGCCTTTGTACTTCCCCTCTTCAAAGGTGGGGACCTAACTAATTTAAATAACTACAGGGGGATCTTCAAGCTGTCTGTGTTGGCCAAGGTTCTGAATCCTTAGTCAGTGAACAACTGAAAAGACTTTTTGAAACTAGATTGTCTCAGCAAGCAACTGAATGGTTTAAGAATTACTTGTCCAAAAGGTTACAATGTGTGCAGGTCGAAGGAGCTTCTTCCACTTGTCTTCAGGTATCTAAGGGTGTTCCACAAGGCGCAATTCTGGGTCCACTTCTTTTCATAATTTACATAAACTGTTTAGATAGAAATGTGCCAAATTCTAAATGTATTTTTTATGTTGATGACATCATCATATATTGTGCTCCCAACACAGTACTTAGTGCTTTTAAAAAGCTACAAGCAGCTTTTAATGTGGTTCAATTCAATCTGTGTGATTTAAAACTTGTGTTAGGTTTTATTGATGATGCTCTGACCTTTGTTTCCCATATCAAACAGCTGGTGAAAAAGTTAAAACTAAAGTTGGATTTTTACTTTAGAATCAGATTATGTTTATCTTTTGAGGCTAGAAAATGGCTGTTTGCATATGTTGGACTCTGTATATCATCAGACCTTACGATCAATAATCAGGACTTACTCACCACTGTGTTCTGTGCGCCCGCAATGGATGGACAGCTTTATCCACCTGCAGATTCTGTCATTGGGATCATTTTATTTACAAATCCATTTTGGATTTAGTTCCCTCTTATCTCACTTTCTATATTGTTAAGAAGTCCTCAGGAGGTTAATAAAATAAAAATTTCCAAAATTATACAAAAGTGCATGTTTATAATTGAACTGTTGGAATGACATTAACATAAGACATAAGTGTTTGATTCATCAATGTTAGGGTAAAAACAAATAATTATTGTTGTTACTGAATATTAAATCCTGATTTTTGCAACTGGTAGATGACCCCCAAACCTTTGTCTCACTTCCGGTGTTGTGTTTCTGTCTGTTTCCCTATCCAAACTGAAAACAAAACTAAACACAACAGCTGCTGCACAAAGACATCAATATCATTGCACATCCATGTGTACGGTTTACTAAACTTAGGGAACAGATTCTTAGGACCTCAAATTTTATTTTACCCATGACCCCTGACAGTGTTCCAAAGTTTTCCAAGCCATACACACAAAAATAAGGGGATTTTCAAAAACTGTCCATACAAAACTATGTAGCACAGCTTACTTGTCCCTTGGTCACAAACACTCAAAACTCAGTGAGGCTGCAAATGAAAATTCTCCTAATTTCTAGCAATTATATCATAATTTTAAATTGTTAACTATTATCCAACAGTCATAGGCCAATGACCTCCTACCCTACATCATCAGTAGATAGCAGTAGATAACACAAATTAAAACATAAGCTCCATAATTTTGCTTTTTAAAATAAGATTTAAGCCTCTATTCCTTCTTCACAACATATTTTTGGTTTGTTTGAATATCAGTAGCAATGGTATGGCCAATCCTAAACTCTTGTCTGAGATCAGGTGTCTCATTTGGAAGAAAAATGGTGCACCTCACAAAATAGATGGCAAATTAGAAGGCTATGTCAGCCCCCCCATGAGCGTCTTTCCATTTAAGGATGAATTTAATCATCATTTCCTTGTGGGACCGTTGAGAGTCATTGGTGACAGTCCAACCCATTCTAAGTATTTCTAGTGCTATTTTGGAAAGACTCTGTGAAGTTTTACTCAATCTCTTACCTGTGTTATTCCTTTTAAAATTCTCCATGTACTCCTGAAACCTCGTGGATGCTCCTCCTCAAGTGGACCTGATAGTCATCCATATCAGTGAAACGACCTGTGCCTCCGAATTAAAATACAAAATGGAAAGGTCAACTAGGCCTCCCCACACTCTGTCTGTCTCTCCTGCTGCTCCCTGCACTGCCTCGTAAGCCACTCGTTCTGCTTATCTGCCTGCCCTTCTCCAATTACCCTGAGATGGATATTTACCTGACTTCTGGATGCTCCACCGAACTCTCCTCCAGTACTGGAGTCCCGGCCAAACTCCACCGAACTGTCCTTACAGCATAGGTAACAGAGAGCTACTCCCTATCAAATTAGCCTTAGAAGAGTGGAGACACTGAAGACACTTAAGATTTCCCTACAGTCCTGGAATGCATCAAACCACGGAACTTGCTCAGAGACATTTCTCTTGGCCCACCTTAGCCCAAGATGTTAAGGAGTACGTCGCCGCCTGTGTAGCCAGTACCTGGAACAAGAACCAGCATCATCCTCCCACAGGTTTGTTCCAGCCACTGCCAGTCCCAGCTCACCCTTAACTTTGTCATCAGCCTGCCGCCATCTGAAGGTAACAAAACAATCTTTACCATCATTGACAGATTCTCTGAAGCTCTGCATTTCCTCCCTTTACCCAAGCTACCCTCTGTTTTGGAGACAGCCCAATTATTGGTTCAACATGTGTTCAGACTCTGTGGCATCCCATCTGACATTCTCTTCAATTGAGGCCCACAGTTTATCTCCCAGGTCTGGATAGCTTTCTGCAGGCCCCTGGGAGACTCTGTTTGTCCTCAGGGTGTCATCCCCAATCCAGCAGGCAAACAGAATAGGTAAATCAAGATCTAGAATTGACCCTCCACTGCGTTGTTAAGAGCAACCCGTCCTCCTGGAATTCACAACTGACATGGGTGGAGCATGCTCACAATTGACTTAACTCATCTGTCACCAGGTTATACGCTTTCGAAGTGTCCCTAGGACCCCTATCTCCTCTCTTCCCCAGTCAAGAAGCCAAGATCGCTATGTCCTTAGTTCAGCATCCCCTCCGGTACTGCAGAACAGTGTGGCAACACTCTTTTAGACTGTGGAACAAAATATGTGAATGGCAGATGGACACAGAATGGTAGCTCCTCAGTATGTTCCAGGTCAAAATGTATGGCTTTCATCACAGGGTACTCCACTAAAAGACATTCCTCGTAAGCTAGTCCCTAGACTACTTGGCCCCTTTGAAACTGAAACAATTATCACACCATCAGCAGTCAAGCAGCTCAAGTTCCCCGCTTCTATGAGGATACACCCAACGTTCCAGGTTTCTCAGATAAAACCTGTCACCTCCAGCGTTTTATGCCCTCTGTCTACCCCCCACCTCCCGCCCAACTCCTGCCTACCCAGTGCGTCGTATCTTGGATGTCAGTTGTATGAGTTGTGGCATACAATTCCTTGTGGACTGGAAAGCTATGGATTGGAGGTGGACATGGATACTATGCTTTCTTTTTTTCTTTTTTCTTTTTCTTTTTATTGATTTTGACCAGGTTAAATACACTGGAGGCAGTACAATATTTACGAAAAGCTGACTTCCATATGTGTACACAAAGACAATATATATAAATAAAAAATAAAACCTCCATCTCGCCCTGTTTGTTCCACATGGGCGGTTCCACTTTCACTTCAAGCTCGGGTCCTCTACCAGAGGCCTGGGAACTTGAGGGTTCTATGCATTATCTTAGCTGTTCCTAGGACTGCACTCTTCTGGACAGAGATCTCTGAAGCTGTTCCTGGGATCCGTTGGAGCCACTCTTCCAGTTTGGGGGTCACAGCACCAAGTGCTTTGATGACCACTGGCACCACTGAGGCCTTGACTTTCCACAGCTTCTCTGATTCCTCTTTCAGCCCTTGGTATTTCTCAAGCTTTTCGCGCTCCTGATTCCTGATGTTACAGGTAATGCTGTGACTTCATCCTGGTCTCATTTCAATTTATATGATGATGCAAAAACCTGCTTATAAGACCCTCTTTATTTTTTGTGCTCCCTGTCTGACAAATGTGTGTCTTGGAGAAAGGCTATGTGAGCCCTTTACTTTTTTTGATCTCTTCTGTGGCTTTCTAATACTATTCACATTATATGAGAGGATTTCTACATTCTGATTAGTGTCCATCAAGGTGAGGAGTTATAGTTCTAATAGTTCTATAATAGTTCTATAGATATAGTCCTAACATAGTTGCCCTAAACACCCACTAACAAGAAAAACAACAACACAGTTAAAACTTAAAACAAATAAAAATAATAAAGCTTAACTTCCATCTGTGGGGTTTTCCCAGAATAACCTTGTAAGACCTGATGTAATGTAGTCTTTAAGAGAGGAAGCCCCCTGACAGGGGTGGGCCCTCAAAAGAAATGTCCTTGCCACATGCTATACTCATTCTGCACACACAATAAAACAATAAAAGTTTTCCTGGCATTCAGATCAAAACTAAGCAGTAATCTTGTACATATTTATATTTTCCATTTATATTAAATAAATGTATTGCAGCAAGGAAACAAATCCTAAACAAAATCACACTCTTTTTAGTTACCTGACGCTATCCATTTCACGTGATGGTGCACGTCAATGTCTACATACTGGCCATTGCTTTAAGATGATTGTCTCCGGTATTGCTGAAATCTGTCTTTGATAGATGGTTCATCTCAAGCCATACCCTCTCATGTGTGCCACTGACGTTGTTTTCTTCAGTTCCCCTCGGCTGCGTTCCACGTAAGTCTTTTTATTTGGTCCATCAGTGTCTTCAGTGGTTTGATGACAGTGTCAGGAAGGGTCTTCTCAGACATCTCTTTTGTTGCTTCTTTAACCGTGTTATAGTCCATCTTGGTAAAACACTCTTTCTATACTCTTTTGGCTTCAGCGTATTTCTGTCTTTGTCTAAGTACACTGGGTATGTAGGCATGGTCCAAATGAACCTGTTTACCTTTCCAGAGGAAACCCTTCCTTTTCCAGGCGTTTTTAAGCACTTTTTCTTTAGTCCTGTAGCTCAAGAAGCGTGCAATAATGGACCGCAGTGGGGCACCATCTGGTGGGATAGCAGCTAGAATGTGGTGTGGCCGTTCAATCTGGAGATTTATTGTCAGGGGGAGCAGAAAGTTTTCTTTTAGTAACTGTTTGACAAAATCTATCATTGACAGAACATCTTTCTCCTGACCTTTAGACATGTCATAAATCTTTAAACTACTTTGTCTGGAGTGGCTTTCTTGGTCAGTATGTTGCGAGCTGAGCTTAGTCTGAAGTTTTGTTAGCTCTGTCAAAATATCTTCCACTGATAGCACTCGCTCCTCTGTATCCAGAACACGACCCTCCACCTCCTCAATCCTTGCATTGGCCTTGTTTACCTCCTCTTTTATGTCTTTAAGTTGTTGTGTGTTGTCCTTTCTAAAGTCTTTACGCTCTTCATAGATCGCCTTTAGGTCAATATTGCCTTTGCCACCTTCTATTTCCCCCACAGTACTAACATTAGGGGTGTTAGCATTAGTCAATGTGCCTTCTTTATTAGCTTCAGTGTATTCATTAATGACTGTGTTTTGCCTGGTTGTTTTCAACTTGTTCTGCTTGTCTTTCACCATTGCCCTTTCCTTATTTGATAATATATAGCAAATTTGTTTGCAAACACATTTTAAAACAACATTTTAAAGCCCTTTTAGGGTTTTTAGGCAAAGTGTTTCATGCAGCCATCTTGTAGCATGCTCAGCAGGAAGTCAATACCACATTCCTTCATCTTTGATCCTGGTCTCATTTCAACATTCTATAGAACTCATTCAAAAAAACATTTGAGGTCGCTGGGTAGTGACCATTGAGAGGGGGGCACTGTTGGGATACAGTGTTATTTCACTTTTGTTGTGTTCTCCACTAACATTTTTCTCCTAGGGTGAGTGCGTGTGGCTGGATAATGCAGGTGCATCTAGTCCTGCTACACCTGCGGCTCATTTCAGCTGATTGTGCGTCTTTCTATTTAAGGCCGAGTTGAATCATCATTTCCTTGTGGGACCGTTGAGTCACATGGTGACAGTCCTACCCATTCCAAGTATTTCTAGTGCTATTTTAGAAAAACTCTTTGTGTAGTTGTACCAGGACTCTTACCTGTAATTTTTCTTATAAAATCCTCCATGTACTCCTGATACCTCTTGGATGCTACTCCTCAGATAGACTTCATATTCATCCACTTTCAGTGAACCAACCTGTGCCTCAGAATTAAAAGACAAAATGGAGACGTCAACTTGGCCATCCCACACTCTGGCTGTCTCTCCTGTTGCTCCCTGCACTGCCTACCATCAAGTCACTCCTTCTGCTCATCTGCCTGCCCCTCTCCACTCATCCTGAGAAGGATACTTACCTGACTTCTGGACGCTCCACCGAACTCTCCTCCAGTCCTGGTGTCCCGGCCAAACTCCCCCAGAACATGTAAAGAGAGAAATACAAGAATAAGAATAATTACACCAGAGGTTATATAATTCAATACCTGATCTTACTTACCTAAAAGCCAGTAACCTGTCAACTATTTCTTTCTGCAGATACTCACCCAATCTATTTCCCTTCACCTTCACAATAAAAGTATTCACTTTTTCATTCTGGTTTCCAGTTTGGTCCTTTTGGTTTTGGCGCTCTAATCTCTGTGTTAAAAAAACTTTAAACATTTTAAACAATTTAAACATGACAGTACGTTTAGTTGCATGTCCTTGTTTAACCACTGGCTGTCTAGGTGGTGTCCTCAAAACGTAAACTACGTAGATAATTGGGAGACATTTTAGGGAAAACCTGGTCTGACACAGAGAAATGACATCCATCCCACTTTAGATAAAGCTGCTCTTCAATGTAGGATACCAATCAATGAAAAATACCTTCATCATCATCAACACCATCATCATCAACTTTTTTTATATAGCACTTTAACACCAGCCACAACTGAAACTAAGTGCTGAACATCAGTAATAAATAAAATAAAAGAAGCATAAAAATAAAGTGACATTCCATATTCATCTACTCGATCATTACGATCACAGGCCTGCAACCTTCTCCACCTTCCACGATCTAAACTAAGGACAATGGGAGACAGGGCATTTTGTGTGGCTGCTCTTCGTCTCTGGAACTCCCTTCCTGCCTATTTGAGAGCCCCGCAATAATTGGCTGACTTCAAGAAAGGCTTAAAGACTTTTTTATTTCAGTTAGATTATCCTTTTCTCACATGATTTTATGTTGATTTTATTACACTTTTAAACTTCATTTTGTAGCACTTCGAGATTTTGCTAATGAAAAGTGCGGTATAAATTAAATTTTTATTATTATTATTATTACAAGGCTAAACATCCATCCATTCATTTTCTTCCGCTTATCCGGGATCGGGTCGCGGGGGCAGCAGCCTAAGCAGTGAGACCCAGACTTCCCTCTCCCCA
>JAOXNZ010000177.1:24759238-24769679 GCA_028566095.1 Kryptolebias brasiliensis | reverse complement strand
ACTACACACTAACTAAATGATCTCAAAAACGCTAAATTTCACAAATCTCAAAACTCACTATCGCTACTGCTGTCTCTTGCTTTCCGCCGTCACTTCCCACAACTTTCGCGCCTCCGTCTTCTTTGTGTATTTTTTTGGCGGATGGAAAATAACTTCGCGCCTCATTCAGAAAACATGTGTTGTATGATTTCATTGTTTTAGGGAGGTGCGGAGGAGGGGTGACAGCGGAGAGGGAGTTCACGTCATTCATCCTTGTGGTGCATTTCCCTACCTATAGCGCTCCAAATATTGAAAAAGTTTTTAGAAAAAGATGCAGTGTAATTTTTTTGTTATGTTGTTGTTATTGCCACCAATAGGCAAAGGTTAACAAATACTGTTTTTTGCCTGTGTCTGTGTTTTGTGTGTGTCAGTCTGTTATCCATCTTGCATGAGGTCATGCGTAAGATAATTTTCAAAGTATAACGAAAATGCCTATAACTCCATCATTTCTCATCAAGATGATTTTAGTTTAAAACTGTAGCATGAAAGGTGATAAGTACTCCTTTAAGGGATGCTAGGCATTTATTTTCCTTTGTCTTTATTTTTCCATAAAGAAGAACAGTAAAGTTAATTAAATAAAATTTATATTTTTATACCAACTGACCCAGAGATATTTTTCTACTGGAAGATTTATTTTCAAGTCTTCTCCCTCCTCCACACAAGTAACAACCAACTTCCAAATCAATTAGCATTCAGTATCAAATCTCACACAGCGTGTATCAAGCCTAAGTTGTGTATGTTGAGGGGATAATTGCTGCCTTGCAGTAATTTGAAGTCGCTTGCTGACTGACTGACACTGATACGTACACATACATGAACAGTAATTACTATCAAGCACCTAAAGACACATAAAGAATGAGTGACATTGATAATTAACACACATACAACACATGCACGCTTCTTCCATGTGCCTTTCAAAGTGGCCTGAGTACACCACAGTCAGAATAATCCATCTCCATCATGTCAACACCTCACACTGTCACTGGATTGTCACACTCACTAATTACTCCTTAAGATAATCAGCCTGTGTTGCTGGAGATGAAGCTCCCCTCCACAGCTCTGTGGTTCTGTCTTCGTGGGGAATTAGAGGTTTAATCTGTGGCAAGATCAGAGCTACTGGGAGCAGGAGGAGTAGGAGGGATGAGGTGGATGGAAAGAGGCGGGTGAAAATGAGAAGGAATTTGGGGATCTTAACAAACTCTTAATTACGTTTTCTATCCTCTGCTGGTGGCAGGCATAAATGGCGGTCCCCAGGGAGCTTCTGATCCACTTTCTGATCTGCATGATTCACAGCCGAGCTGCTGATCAAAAAGATGGAGCGGCCTAGATGCTTCAAACACATGGGACCTTTTTTCAGCGTGGGACTCATAGCTTGTCACTGAACGGAAGTTTGAATTGTCGAAAATCATGCTAAAAAAATCTCTTTAAAGACCAGGGGAAAAAAGAGAATTAGAAGTCAGATTGTGGATCTTCAAATGCTCCATAAATTGATAATGAGCATTCATGTAATGTGCTGAAGTTTTTGTCCCATATACAAGGCAGAATTCTTTGGAGATGACCTCCACCCACATCCTTGCTGTTCTAATATGGCAGGCACAGCTTTGATGTTTGCCATCAGCTGAATCCCTGGGGAGCTTCAGCTGTAATAAACCACAGCAGTGAGGACACAAAAACATACTCACCAGCGGGAAGTCCTTTCAGCCCTTCCCAGTGGCTCTCTGGGAGCTGCATGGAGTTAGAAAGCCACTGAGACTTGATCATGACATATTAGTGCACAGGATGTCTTTTGTCCACCAGTTCTGTCTCAGACACATTTATGATTGGCTGGCTGATGTCCTAAAGGTTATTAAGATGGTAAAAATGGTCACAATTTGTCTACTGCTGATGATTTTTTACTGCAAATTAAGACGTTAGTCATTTTGATACTGCCAAACCATCTCTGAAGGGTAAGCATTGTGTGCATGTGACTTCTTGTTCACTTTACATGTCATGTCTTTAAGTATCAGACCATGATAACTTAAAATAAACCAAATTAGAAACATATTTATGATGACAAAAGAATAAGGAAGGCAAAATGTACTTGTGGTGGTTGGTCTGGTTTGGTGAGGAGCTCTTCTGTGTGTGTCTCACTCTGCAATGGCTTCGCCTGGCTGTGGATGATGGGGCAAGAGAGAGTATGAAGCAAGTTTTTTTAACTGTTTTCCTGTTTTTTATTTGTCTGTACATTTTTTTTTAAACTACTAACTACTACTTCTGCGTACTGCTTTTTGCTATTTTAGACATTAAGATCTTAAAACAATCAGCTTAATCGGAAGAAGGGTGCTATGACATTTGATTTTTTAACTTTTACACTTAACTTTATTTACAAACATCTTCCCCATAGAAAGAAAATGAGATCAATTCCTTCAAAAACGTTGTTTTCTTTGAAATTGACTTCAGCATACTTGTTCTATTTTTGTCTTCTTATACTATTTTTAGCTTTTTGCTACACAAGCCAGTGTATCTCTCATGCTGTCCCAAGTTCAGGTAAATAGTGAGAGTGGCGTCAGGAATGGCATCTGGTATAAAATATTTTGCCAAAACAAACATGCAATTTCATTTAAATGACACCACACTGGATCAGTTGAGTCCTGGGTTAACAACAACCGTCACCAGTGATGTTGACAAACAAGATGCTCGCGGAAACTGTGCTACAGTTAGTCAAAGACCTCAAGGAGGGAAACGTGTCAGGAGACAGAGGAAGACAAGGAACTGATTGTCAGCGTAGCAATTAAAAAAGACCTCATGCTTCCTGAAAAATGAACCCAAAGGAAGCAAATAAAAAAAAGCAGGGGACCTAATATTTAGTCCTGTGGATCCCCATAAATAACCACAGAAGTAACTAGTGGTTATGTTAGTTTAGGCTAATTTTAAGAAACTTGAGTTTTGCCATATATTTTGTAAGTATGTTTACTTTGGATGGCTAGTTTGTGTGATGATTGTTTGGTGAAAGCTTTGTACAGCTTGATTTGGTTTCTGTGAACTCATTTGAAAGTAGGTTCTTTTTGTCTTTGGTGATTATGATTTAATACGGTCACAGTCTGCCTGTTCTAGCCACGCCTCCTCAGTCTCCACCTCTGCAATCTCCAGGATTTGTCTCACCTGTTTTCTGCCATTCATATAGCCTCCGGTTACCAAGATCCAGTGATCCAGATTATTGAACGGTTCGCCAAGTAGATTTCCAGCGTTATCTCCAAGCCATTGTCTGATCTCTCGTCCATGACCCCTTGCCTTGTCCTCGACCCTCGACTCTTGCCTGACCCACGCCAGGTACTTCTGTGGACTCTGACTCCTGGCTCCCGACTTCCCTTCTGCTCACCAGACTACACCCTTGGGTTTGTGATTTGGATTTGTCTTCTGCTCTCTGCTTCCTTGGCTCTGACCACTGCTTTGTTCCTGGACTCTCCCAACGTGTCTGTTCCTGTGACCAGTAACCTGACTGTCTTCCGGCCAGCCAACAGCGACGACGCCGGTTTGCTGATTCCACCGACCGCACGAGGATCGTGCCGACCTGGAAGTGCTCCATTCAGTCTGGTACTGGTTCACCAAATAAAGACTATAAACTTTGCTCTGTGTCTGTCTGCCCTGAATCCTAGAGCCGATCCTTGTCAGAATAATCTGGCCAAATGGCGAACGGGCGTAGAGGGCGCCATTTCCAAGCTCGAAAACAACATACAGGAAATGATGCAATTGATTCGCGACATGTCAGGCTCTCTGGGTAACAACGTCCGTCTACCTAATCCTTCCCCACCGGTTCCCACGCATCATCAGGTTTCCCCGATGTATGAACCACGGCTCCCAGCGCCCGAAACCTTTAAGGGTGAGCAGAACCAATGCCGTCCATTCTTAACTCAATGTGAAATCCATTTTCAGCTCCAACCCTCATCGTTTCCCACAGAACATTCCAAGGTCGGCTACATCATCTCCCTGTTGTCCGGTAAGGCAAAGTTATGGGGCACAGCCGAGTGGCAGCGCGACAGTTTGTTTTGTTATAATTATAAGGATTTTGCCACAGAGTTAACCAGAGTATTCGACCCTGTAGCTCCAGATCGTGAGGCAGCTCGTAAGCTGTTTACTCTGAAGCAAGGCAGCAAGAGGGTGACGGAGTACATTATTGACTTCCACACGCTAGCGGCTGATAGCCAGTGGAACGAACCTGCATTAAACGATGTGTTTTTTCAAGGGCTAAAGGAGGAGATCAAGGACGAGCTTGCTACCCGGGATCGACCTGGGAGCTTGAGAGGACTGGAGGAATTGGCTACCTGCATAGACAATCGCCTAATGGAACGAAGAATGGAGAAGCGAGGAAATGTGCAAGTCAGATCACATTTTCTGAGTGAGAAGCAGCCTCCGAGCCCTGAGGTCCGCGAGGTACACAACGCACCTCCGTCTGAGGAACCCATGCAGATTGGCAGAACCAAGCTCACCCTGGAGGAACACAACCGTCGAAGGTCAGGAAATCTATGTTTCTATTGTGGAGCTAAGGGTCATCCCGTCAGAGACTGTCCTTTAAAAGGCCAGGCTCAGTAGGATCCAGGAGAGTCCTACTGAGTCCTATTAGAAGAACTGAATTCTCCTCCATGCTAAAGCTACCTGCGGAACTGGGTGTTGACAGGAAAAAACATAAAGTTCAAGTGGTTATTGATTCTGGCGCAGACACCAAGTTCATTGACAAGACTTTGGCCAAGTCCCTAGGCATCAGGACTCTTCCCTCGGCTAACAAGCACAGAGTCACAGCTATTGATGGTCATCTATTGAACCAAGACAATCTGGAGACCGAGGTAATACGGCTCTCCGTGTGTAGCAACCATCAGGAGACCATCAAGTTTCTGGTCATCCAGTCACCGGAACTACCAGTTATCCTGGGGTCTTCATGGTTAAGCAGACATAACCCACGCATAGACTGGGTCAAACGAGAGATTACTGGCTGGGCCGAGCAGTGTTCATCTTCCTGTCTGTTGGAAGCCATGACACAACCTCATCCGTGTAATGACAGCAAGGAGACGTACCCAGAGTCCCCAAGGAGTACCACGACCTCAAGGAGGTATTTAATAGGGCCAGGGCCACGTCCCTGCCTCCCCACAGACCATACGATTGCCCTATTGACCTTATTCCTGGTTCTATGCCACCCAGAGGTAGGCTTTTCTCATTATCACGTCCTGAGAACCAGGCCATGAACAAATACATAGAGGAGAGTCTACAGGCCGGCATCATCCGGCCTTCAGCATCCTCTGCAGGGGCAGGTTTTTTCTTTGTCTGTAAAAAGGATGGCTCATTGAGACCATGTATCGATTATCGAGGTCTCAATAACATCACGATAAAAAACAAGTATCCCCTACCACTCATGTCATCAGCTTTTGATCTCATCCAAAGGGCCAAGGCTTTCACCAAGCTGGATCTCCGCAATGCTTACCACCTCGTCCGCATCAGAGAGGGAGACGAATGGAAAATGGCTTTCAACACTCCCACCGGACACTACGAATATTTGGTAATGCATTTCGGACTCACTAATGCACCGGCAGTTTTTCAGGCTATGGTTAACGATGTTCTTCGTGATATGATAAACCAGTGTGTGTTTGTATACCTGGACGACATTCTCATATTTTCTAAGGACCCCAAGACTCACTACAGTTACTTCAGAGCAGTTCTACTGAGGCTCCTCCAGAACAACCTGTTCGTGAAGGCCAAAAAGTGCGAGTTCCACCAGGAATCCACTTCATTTCTGGGATTCAGGGTGTCGCTGAATCAAGTCGCTATGGACCAGTCCAAAGTTGCCGCCGTCAGAGATTGGCCAACCCCTAAGTACAGAAACCAGCTTCAAAGGTTTTTGGGCTTCACCAATTTTTACCTAAAGTTCATCAAGGGTTTCAGTCAGGTAGCGGCACCCCTCCATGCTCTCACCTCAATCAAGGTAAAGTTCCTGTGGAACGAACAAGCAGAAGCCGCCTTCAATCACCTCAAGAGACGCTTCACCCTAGCTCCCATTCTCCATTCGCTAGACAGTAATCGTCAGTTCATTGTGGAGGTGGATGCTTCCAACACGGGAGTTGGAGCCATCCTCAGCCAGGGGACAATAACGCTCATCCTTGTGCATTCTTTTCTAGAAGTCTCTCTCCAGCGGAAAGGAATTACGTCGGGGAACGGGAGCTGTTGGCGCTCAAGTTGGCCCTGGAGGAGTGGAGACATTGGCTCGAGGGAGCCAAGGAACCCTTCATCATTTGGACGGACCATAAGACCCTGGAATACCTCAAGACCGCTAAGAGACTCAATTCTCGGCAAGCCAGGTGGGCTCTGTTCTTTTCACGATTTTTGTTTTCTCTGACCTACAGACCTGTGGAGAAGAACATTAAGGCGGATGCTCTATCCCGGATCCACGAGGAGGACAAGAATGCTTGTACCTTCGAGACTGATGAGTTCATTCTGCCACAATGCGTTCGGCTTTCTGTGACCCAGTTGGAGCAAGAGGTCAAAGAGGCCCATCAACACCATCCTCCTCCGTCACTGTGCCCCCCGGACCGTCTCTTCGTACCACAGCAGTTGAGGAGTAAGGTACTCACTTTTTGTCACGGCTCCAAACTGTTCTGTCACCCAGGTATCAACAAAACCATAGCCATAGTCCGGTCTCAATTCTGGTGGGAGGAACTGATGAGGGATGTCAAGGAGTTTGTCGCGGCCTGCCCACAGTGTGCCCAGTCCAAGGCCTCTCATTGTCGCCCTGCGGGGTTGCTTTGACCACTTCCCATCCCACCGCGTCCATGGTCTCACATTTCCATGGATTTCATCACAGGTTTGCCTCCATCAGCTGGTCACACAGTTATCCTCCCCATTGTTGACAGGTTCTCGAAGATGGTGCATCTGGTACCACTCAAGAAACTCCCAACGGCCAAAGATCTTGGAATGGTCTTAGTAAAGGAGGTCTTCGGACTCCACGTGATTCCTAAAGACATCGTGTCGGATCGAGGGCCCCAGTTAATCTCCAGGTTCTGGCGTGAGTTCTGCGACCTCATGGGCGTCACCGTGAGTCTGTCTTCAGGGTTCCATCCTCAGACCGATGGTCAGACTGAGAGGGCCAACCAAGAGGTGGAGACCAAACTCCGGTTGCTCTGCAGCAGCGAACCAGCCAAGTGGTCCAGCAGTCTGCCTTGGGTGGAACACGCCATCAACTCTCTTCCCTCCTTGGCTACGGGTTTGTCCCCTTTCTACGTTGTTTACGGTTTCCAGCCTCCCATGTTCTCCATTCAGGAGAGACCAGCCAAGGTGCCATCCGCCTATGCAGCTGCCCTCAGGTGCCAGAGGATGTGGTTCCGAGCCAGAAGAGCCCTTCTCAAGACATCAGCCACATACTCTTGGACGGCCAACCGCAGACGCTCCACGCAGCCAGAGTACCAGGTTGGTCAGAGGGTGTGGTTGTCCACCAAGGACCTACCCCTTAAGGTTGAAAGTCGTAAACTGCTCCTAGATTCATCGGCCCATTCCCTATTTCCAAGATCATTAACCCGGTCGCAGTTCATCTACAGCTACCAAGAAGTTCCAGAATCCACCCCACTTTCCATGTCTCCAGGATCAAGCCGGTACTGGTTCACCAAATAAAGACTATAAACTTTGCTCTGTGTCTGTCTGCCCTGAATCCTAGAGCCGATCCTTGTCAAATACAGGATTAGAGGAAGTTTAGCAGTGATCTTGTAAGGTCTTGTCCATCTTGGCATGAGTTTGCTTTTGAGTTTTCTAGTCTCTTGGGTTTGTCTAGTTTTCAGATCAACAACTCAGTACCAGATTTTTTCCCCTATTTGAAGTTCATCGTGTGATGTTTTCTGGTTGTGGAAATGAATCATCATCACCCCCATGTGTTTATGTGGATGCACATGCACTAAAATGCCCTTGACCAACTGAAGTGATGAAGGAACTTTGTAAAAAGGGTTCAACTGTGGAATATCATCAAGGTCAGACGTAGACGATTTGTTTGCAAAAGGGTCAGAGAAACAAGGAAATAGTTTGTCAATTACAGGATTTAGAGATTGATGGGTGATAAGATCATCATTGGAAAAGGCAGACTCATCGTAAACAATGCTATGATTTGGTTGTGAAAGATTTGGTGCAGTAGCAGCTTGTAAACAAGTGACTCAGGCAGTCATGAGGGGTCAAATGAGTATGTTGTGCCATCTATGGCTTATTTCTTGGCTAACAAGTCTACTAGATCATTTAGTTCTTTGTCTTGTCTTGGTATACGTGAGTGACCTCTTTTTCCAATATATCTGCAAATTGTTGGAGGTCACCAAGTTCTCACATGGCATGAAAGGTTCTCTATGTTTGATAGGCTTCTTGTTTGCAGTTAGGAAACTGTTTTGTTTCCACAAAGCAGATGGCAAGAAAAAAACTGAAACTTATCATTAACCATGATGCCAGTGTTGGTTACAACACCACCTCTGATGTGTTGGCTGTTCATAAAGGTGACTAGTTGATCTTGTGTCTTCAAGATGATCTTTTGACCACCAGGGTAGTTTGAAAACAATTTAAGTGGCTAGTAGGGTGTTTTTGCAATCTGAGTACTTTAGCACAGGGCATGTTACTGTTTTGCTAGCATAGACCACAATGTGTTTATCTTGGTCATACATTTGGTATAGACCAGCAATCAGATAATGATTAGAGAAAACAACCTCAAAGTGAAACTCTTTGTCAGTGTTAGGAAAAGCCAGACATGGAGCTGAACTCAGTTTGGTTTTTAAGGCCTCCATGGTCTGTTGTTGTAATGCAGCCCAGATGAAAGGCACATCCTTTTTGAGTAGTTTGGTCAAAGGTTTTGCCAAATCAGCATAGATTTCCATGATCTGATAAGAGTAGTTGCACACACCTAGAATACTGTGTAGCTCTGAGACAATTATTGGAGCTCTAGATGCCTTGGTTCTACTCAGTTGAGGTTGGACTCCCTGTGGATCTACAAGGAGCTGGACAAACGTAACTTTTGTCTTGCACTACTGACACTACTGACTGAGGATAGGTTTCCAAAGAAAAATGAATTTAATTCCCCAAAAAAACAAAATTCAAACAATTGCTACAGGGCTCTTAAAAGAGGTCAAATAAAGAAAACTAAATTCAAGCCCAAAATCATGATTTAACATAGCAAACCCTCAAACTAACTACGCAAACAAAATAAACTGACTGACCTCCTATACAACAAACAAAGGGAACTTAAATACTGGCTGATCAACCAGACTGACACACTTGGGGAAAGGGAAGGGGAACATTTACTCACAAGTTTAACAAAAGGTAACTAAACAAACAGCTAGTCTATTAAGTTAATTCTTAAGCTAATAACTAAAAACAAAATGAACAAAATAAGCAAATCACAAAAGCAAAAGAACTTATACAAAAATTAGAATAAAAGACTCCATGATATCCCCCCCCCCATGGTGGAGCAACACATGGTATCACCCAATCAGTCAATCTGGGATTAGAGTGTGCCAACCAGAGTCCATTGCTTCAGCCCAGTTCAAGGAACGACTGTGTGGCTGCAGGTGTGACCATCACAAATGCCTAGGTCTTTCCCAGCAATCTGAGTGTCCTAATTGTTATCAAACTTTGTTTTTTAACAAACTGAAGAGAAAGCCTTTTTGTGGTCAGTTTTTTAATAGTAGTTTGTTTTTGTGTTCATCAAGTAAAGATGTTCTTCCCCTCATTTTGTCTTTGGTTCATTTTATAACCTGAAAAAAACATTTTTGCTCAGTGTCTCTGTAAGTCCAGCAAACAAAAGATAAAGAGATAAAACCGTAAAGAAAAACTTAAGCTGAGAAATAGATTTTTGTACCAGCTTGCGCATCATCTGACTCTTGCTGCATCAGCTGCCTCCTCTCCGACCCTCTGCAAACATCACCGCAATCTCAGTTGACCTTGAACCCTGACCACTGACCCTCAACAGACTCTGGGGTCTCATTTATAAAACTGGTGTATGCACAAAATGGGGCCTGAAACTTGCGTACGTCACTTTCCACGCAAAGTTTGTGATCTATAAAACACAAACTTGACAGGAAAATGTGCGGTCCCTCACGCAAACTCTGAGCCATGCGTACCATATATGCTCATTTTGGACAGGGGAAACTGGCGAGACAGATGGTGAAGTGGGGAAATTAAGCCATACTGCATCATGATTCCTATCAGATATTTAATTTCACTCCATAACCAAAATTAATCTTAGATCGACTTTATCATAAGCTTTCAAAACATCAGTATTATTTATGCTTCCACCGGTGAGCCGTAAGGACCTTTCAACTTAAATCATAAGTAAAAGTTCCCGCAACATTTCAAAGTTTTCTCCCCATCACATTCCTCTCCCTGGATGATCACCAGGGTGATGTGTACCACAGATTAA
>JAOXNZ010000177.1:24597733-24608141 GCA_028566095.1 Kryptolebias brasiliensis | reverse complement strand
CATCACACTGGTAGGGGTGAAGGTAATGGGGTCAGCCAGCCTTGCCATGAGGTGTCCCTTATTTATTTTTCAAGGAGCTGGCAACCCTAAGCAATGATGAACTAAAAAATTTACATTTTGTGTAAAAATACAGTGTGAACGATGAGTGCTGAATGACAAATTTGCTAAAATTTGCAGAAGAAACTGAACTGTTAAAGCTAAAAGAAGCAAAACACTAGCTAAAAACTAAAAGTAGCACAAACTAATCAAAACCTAAAAGTTGTAAGTTAAGAGCCAGTAGTAGTAAAATGCTAGTAAAAGCAACCAAATGCTGGATAAAAACTAAAGGTACCACAACACTAACTAAAAGTAGCTACACGCTAGCTAAACATAGCTACATGCTAGCTAAACATAGCTACATGCTAGCTAAACATAGCTACATGCTAGCTAAAAGCTAGAAGTGGCAAAAGGCTATTTAGAAGCTGAAATTAGCAAAACGCTGGCTAGAAAGTAAAAGTAACCCAATGCTAGCGAAGAGCTACAAGCACCAAAATGCTAGCTAAAAGTAGCAAAAGATAACTTGAAGCAGCAAAATGCTAGCTACAAGTAAAAAATAGCAAAAGCCTGACTAAAACTAAAAGTAGACCAAGTTGGCTAAAAGTAGGAAAATTCAGACTAAAAACAGCAAAATGCTGGTGGGTAAGTAAAGAGTAGCAAAAGGCTACCTAAAGTTAAAAGGAGCAAAACACTTGCTAAAAATCTAAAAGAACCAGAACACTAGCTAGAGGTAGGAAAATGCTGGCTAAAACCCAAAAGTAGCAACAGGCTAGGAAATAGCTAAAAGTAGGATAATGGTAGCTAAATAAAAGGTAACAAAAGGCTAGCAGCTAAATGCTAAAAGTAGTATAACAAGACAAAAATTGAGCAAGTATGTTGAAGCAGATGACCAGGAATGTTTTAGAAGAAATTAATGAGCTCTCATTTCTATGGGGAAAATATTTGTAAATAATATTTTGAAAAGTATAAAAGTTACAAAAAACAAAATTCATAACACCCATCTCCCAAATGAGCTGAATGTTCTGATATATGAGAGGCTAAAATAGCACAAAGTAAGCAGAAGTAGTTTGATTGCAAAATGCGTATACAGGGTTTAATGCCAAATCAGCATTGACATGATTAATTCTAATTTCAGATTTTATTTTTCATTTTTTTCTGCAACTTTAATAGTAATAGTGCTGCCCTAGACAATTTGGCACCCTAGACAAGATTTTAGGTGGCGCTGCCTGTGCATTGTTGTAATTTTCACTGCCAATTTACATACACTCACACAAGAAATTAAATAACTTTGTCTTTGATACGATCTTTTATTAGAAACCAGGTTGTCCAATTAAAACAATTAACAACAATATAATGAATTTGAAATTGAATATCAAAAGCCTACACAATGTAAAACCTGATTTAAATATCAACAAAAAATGTGACACAAAATATATTATAAATCCAATATAAGTAAGGCACAGCACACCCAGCCATCCATTTCCTGCTGCTTGTCTTGATAAGGGTCGCAGGTGGTGTTGGAGCCTCACTAGCACACTTTAGGCAAAGGTGGGGTCACCAGTCCATTAACTGGCAGTTCTGCTGGAGTCAGTCCTATTAGTTTGCAAAATATCTCATAAACCACATGACAGATTTTAATAAAACTCTCAAAACAGGTTCATTGTATGTACATTTACAACTGATTAATGTTTGGAGTCAATCCAGTTCAGTATGGACACCATAAATAATCAACATTAGCCAACACAAAATGACTGTAGCTCAGTATATTTTTCTAACAGCTTAAATTTGGTGTGGTGTTGTGTCATTCACAACACATTTTCTGAGGGCTAACAAATAATGCCTGAGATCACTCATAATTTTAATTTCAAGTTTTATTCAAAACAGCTACAGCTCCATAATTTCTCAACATAAGATGATCTTGGTTGAAAACTCTGGCATAAATGGCAGGGGGCAATATGCATCCCTTCAAGAAACGTTGGTTTTTAATTTTTATTCTGTCACCAGGTTTTTGTTTTGAGCACCTTTTAGATGTATTTTTACACACATTTAAAATAGATACATTAGTTTAAAAAGTGCTGTCTGAGAAAATGTTTATGGTGGTGTCACTTATAAAATTCAAGCACATGCAGGATGCACATGAAATGTCTTTAGTTGAGCTAAAAAAAAAAAAGCAAAGATTATCTTGCTGTGCTTCACAGCAGCCAGCAGGGGGCAATAGTGCACCAGCACTGAATTCAGCCTCCTAAAAGGTGGAGGCCATGCTCACTCATTGGTTTATTAAGGTTCTGTTGATGAGTCACTGAGAGGGTGTGGGAGGGGGTAGGACAGAGATAAAGAGGAGGGAGAGGGGAGTTTAAAAATGTGTGGGTTGGGGAAGGCTGCTTACATTACCTCCAGGTGTCCTCTCACATTGCCTGGAGGCTGACAGTTCCTCCACTGCTTTCTGCTTCCAGGGTCTGTTCATTCATCCACAGCACACAACCATTCAGAGAATGCACACATCCAGGGGGGCAAATCAACCTGGTTACAGAAATAAATAAAATCCTAGCAAACATTAAAGGGATGCATATCACATGGCGTCTTTAATGCCAAAGTTTTCAACTAAGATGATGATGAGAAATCATCTTATAATGAGTAATAATGGAGTCAAAGCTGTTTTGGTCAAACTTTGTAAACAACTATTTGAGCAATCTTATGTGATATTGTAAGATCTAATAGTCAAATTAGCCATTTTTGTGTTGGCTAATAATGATTAGTTATGGTGGTCATCTTGAACTGGATTGATTCCAAAAGTTAATTTGTTGTAGATGTACATCCAGTGATTACTTTCTGAAAATTTCATTAAAATCTGTCCAGTGTTTAATGAAATTTTTTGGTAACAGACAGACAATTTTAAAAACAGATCTTGTGCAATCAGTTAGAGGCTGAAGTATGTGTTGGAGAATACTTGCAGCTAATACCACTCCAAATTTAAACATGATTGGACAAAAGCTGAATTTTATTAGAAGTCTTGGCTGCAAGTCTTTAAAACAGTTCTGCATAGGTCTTGTTTTGCCCATGTCTGTGTGTACATTTTCTTCTTTTAATATTAATGAAACTCTCAAAAAGTAATCATTGGATGTACATGTACAACTATAACTACAAAAGAAGACAGTGAGATAGCCTGCCTAACCTGTAGAGGCAACCTGTCCATAACTTAGGGGCTCTAACTGCAAAAGCCCAATGAGCTTCAGCCTCATCTTTGGAACAGCCAAGAGCAGCTGGTCAGCTGACCTTAGAGTCCCCAAAGAAGAGCACAGATGAAGCGTTCTGAGGGGTAGGGTGAGAAAAGGCCATTAAAACATTTCAAAACATAAAAAAAGAATTTTA
This sequence comes from Kryptolebias brasiliensis, assembly GCA_028566095.1. Taxonomy (NCBI): domain Eukaryota; kingdom Metazoa; phylum Chordata; class Actinopteri; order Cyprinodontiformes; family Rivulidae; genus Kryptolebias; species Kryptolebias brasiliensis. The sequence continues at coordinate 24,604,736 of JAOXNZ010000177.1, read as the reverse complement.
AAATCAATTCTGTAGCACACAGGGAGCCAATGAAGAGCAGCCAAAACAGGAGTGATGTGTTCTCACCTGTGCGATCCAGTTAGAAGACAAGCAGCTGCATTTTGGGCAAGCTGAAGGCGAGCCTGTCTGACCCCAAAATACAGCGTGTTACAATAATCAAAGGGAAAAGTAATAAAGGCGTGAATGACCTTTTCAAAATCTTGCCTGGACAAAATGGTCTTGATTTTGGCAAGTTACCGCAGCTGGAAAAAGCTTGTTTTAACTACAGAGCTAACTTGTTTGTCAAATCTAAGATTGACATCTATTTTCATTCCCAGATTGGTGGCAGTGGATTTCAAATACATGTTGGGGGAAGTTGCCCCTGGTACGGTGTCCCAAGGCAGATTAGTCTTAGGTAACAAGCCAAATAAAGAGCGATTAACAAAGCTTCTACAGATGAAAAAAAAACAAGGAGCTTGCCCGGATGTGGATTACCTAGGCCCCACCCTGGAACCAGGCCTGAGGATGAGCTTGTTGGCGAGCATGTGGTGACCAGGCCCTTACCCATAGCCCAAATGAACTACATGAATTTTCCTTTCTGTGGGCCCACCACCTGCAGGAGGGGCCATGTGGGTCGGTTGCAATGTGCTATGGGTGGCAGCCGAAGGCAGGGGCATTGGCGTTCTGACCTTAGCTTACCAAAGCTGTCTTTTGGGACATGGAATGTTCCCTCTCTGGTGGAGAAGGAGCCTGAGCTTGTGCATGAGATTGATAAGTACTGACTTGATATAGTGTGGCTTACCTCAACTCACAGTGTGTGTTCTGGAACCAATTTTCTTAAGAGGGGCTGGACCTTATTCCACTCTGAAATTCCCCATTAGGAGAGCCACCAGGCTGGTGTGGGGTTACTCATAGCCCCCTGGCTTGGCAGTTAGGAGTTAACAGTTGAAATTTTAAACAAAGATATTTTGCCAGTGCTACAGACAAACAAATGCATACATAGACTTGGGCAAAAATATTATTGTCTGCCTTAATAAGATGAGCTTATTCTTGGTTTTAATTACATCAAATTCAAGGTCAAGATACAAATAATACTCACTGTGACAAATCTTTTTCATTATTTAAAAACTAAAAGTAGCAAAAGGCTAGCTAAAGGAAGCAAATGACTAGCTCAAGGCCAAGAGTAGCAAAGGGTAACCTTAAAGTTCAAAGTAGTAAAAAGCAAGCTACAAACTAAAACTATCAACAGGCTAGCTAAAAACTAAAACTAGCAGAACAGTTACTAAAGGCTAAAAAGTAGCATAAGCTGAAATCCGATCTCAATGTATTTCTATGGGGAAAATATTTGTAAGTAAAGTAAGTATTTTGAAAAATATAAAAGTTACAAAAGCCAAAAAAGTCATTGCACCCATCTCCTGAATGCTGCTCTATGATTGGCTATAATAGCACAAGGTATGCCAAAGTTGTTAGGGCTGCGGTAGCTTGGTGGTCAGTGCAGCAATTTTGTAATTTTGATACTGTAGGTTCAAGTCCAGGTTGTATCAGGAAGGGCATCTGCCATAAAGCAATTGCCAAATCTTTTGTGCAAATTTGCTTGCTGTGGCAACCCTTGTGCAAGGAAACAGACAAAAGAACAACATACAAAAGTAGCTAAATTAAAAAAAAAACATACATGAAAAGTAGAAAAACAATAGTGTCATTGCTGAATCAACATTTACACAATAAATAGAAACTTTATATTGAAACTTACAGTGTTGCCTCTTTACAGTAGTGGTGTAAAATTTACACCACATTGAATTTAATTGAATTGAATTTATTGTTTGTCATTGTACACATGTACAATGAGATTAAAGTCAGCTCCAACAGTCTAAACAATGAAGAAGAATATAAATATAAACATAAATATAGTGGAATTTGTAATATTTACAATATAAAATCAGGTTAATTTATATATACATATACACATACACATACACATATAACTATTATATAATTAGTGCATGTGAGCATTCAAAGTATTAATAGCTTTTGGGAAGAAGCTGTTTTTGAGTTTGTTCTTTTTTGTTTTCATGCACCTGTAGCGCCTCCCTGAGGGCAGCAGGTCAAACAGGTTGAAGCCAGGGTGGGTGCTGTCCTTGATGGCCTTGGCTCTGCTGAGGCACAGGGAGGTGTAAATGTCCACCAGAGAGGGGAGAGGACAGCCAACAATCCTCTGACCTGCCTTTACGACCCTCTGGAGCCTCACCCTGTTCGTAGCACTACAGCTGCCGAACCATACTGTGAGGCAGTATGTCAGCAGGCTCTCGATGGATGAGCGGTAGAAGGTGAACAGCAGCTTGGTGGTTAGTTTGTGCTTACTGAGGACTCTCAGGAAGTGTAGCCGCTGCTGAGCCTTCTTGATGACTGCTGTGATGTAGTCGGTCCAGGAAAGGTCGGCTGAGATGAGGACACCCAGAAACCTAAAGGTGTGGACCCTCTCTACATGCTCGCCTTTGATGTACAGAGGAGCTGGGTCGGTGCTGAGCTTCCTGAAGTCAATGATGATCTCCTTGGTTTTCTTGGTGTTCAGAGTGAGGTTATTCTCTAAACACCAGGCTGCCAGCTTCAGGACCTCCTCTCTGTAGACTGCCTCATCACCCTCTGAGATGAGTTCAATCACTGTGGTGTTGTCAGCAAACTTGACGATACGGTTGTTGTTGTGGGCCGGACTGTAGTCATGGGTGTAGAGGCAGTAAAGAAGGGGGCTCAGCACACAGCCCTGTGGGGAGCCGATGCTCAGTGTGCGGATAGAGGAGGGCCAAGTCTCACAGTCTGGGGTCGGTTGGTGAGGAAGTCCTTTATCCAGGCACATGTGAGTGGAGGAAGACCGAGCGTAACCAGTTTAGTGATGAGTCTGTACGGAATTATTGTGTTGAAGGCTGAACTGTCATCCACAAAAGGCATCTGGACATAGCTCTGCTGCTGCTCCAGGTGGTTTTAGTGCTGAGTGAAGAGCTACAGCAATGGCGTCCTCTGTAGATCTGTTAGCATGATATGCAAACTGGTGAGGGTTGTAGTCATGGGGCAGATGGTCTTTGATGTGCTGCAGGACTAGTCTTTCAAAGCACCATCGATGCACTCAGGTCGCCTGGTGATGCATCACAGCCTCTGAAGTTCGTGATGTCTTGTATGCCCCGCCACACCTCCCGTGTGTTGCTGCTGGACAGGTGTGACTCTATGCGCACCTTGTGGTCCACCACATGCAAATATTGCTGTCATTAACCTGTGTTTATCTTTGTTTTTCTTCCCATAGAAACTACACCTGAATCAATCCTTCTGTGTTTGTCCTGTCTTCTCAACCCCCAGTCAGCCGAGGCAGATGGTCTCCTGTCATAAGCCTAGTTCTTGTTCTGATGGAGGTTTCTTCCTTTTAAAGGGAGTCATTTTTTTCCACTGTCACCAACCTGCTGTTCAGGATTTGGAATTGTGAGGAGGGGAAGATTTGATGCAATCTGCTGGCTTCCATAGATAGAAAATCTTTCTACTACATGGCATTTCATATTGTGCTGTATGCTAATATATTGTGTGATAACTGGATTAAATTAACTGTAAATGAATTTGAATCTGACTTGAACGGACTTGTTGTTTTCTCGTATAGAGCTTTGAGATGACCTTTGTGTTATATAAATGAACTGAACTTAATTCAATTGAATATTGTCTTCAACATCAGCCCCAAATTCATGCATTTCCTAAACTCTTTTATCATTTCTGTGGCAGCTTTCTCTTGATTAATATTTACTTAGGGCTAAAAAGTACATGTCATCTTCTTATGGTAACAATTACTCAGCCAAGCAAACTAGTCATACATTTACAAGCTGAAGGGCTCCATAAAACTCCATGTAGACTCTGACCTCCAGCTGATGAGCAACAGAAGAAAAACAGCCACCTGTGTAAACAAACATCAAGGATATCTGCACAAAAACACTGGTCAGACTCCAAAAACTCTGTAACACGACTTGAAAAAGCAGATGTACAGCAGTGTTAAAATATCTGAGCTCTTTTAACCACTTGATATGTTTTAAAATTTCACTACAGTTTACACTTCAGAACAAAAGTGAATATATCACTATAAAAACAGTAACATCAGTTCATTTGAGTAACTGGTAACTAATACAAACTCCTGCAGCAAGGGTATTTTTTAATGTTTATAGCCTGCCACCAAAGGCAAAGGGCAATAATGGTTTTGCCCTTGTGTGTGTGAGAGTCTGTCAGTTAGCAAAATATTTCAAGAACCAAAGGACAGGTTTTCATAAAGCTTGCAGAAAACTCCATTCAAGATGACTGCCGCAGCTAATCAACTTTGGACATCACGAAAACTGCTATAACTCTGTCAGTTTTACAGATAATGAGATGTGGTATTAGCTGAATGTTACCTCCATCACATACTCCAAGTGCTACATAGTACCTGACATTTTTGACTAAAACATCTTGCCGTTTCAGAAGGCACAAACTTCACAGTTCACTTGTTCACTGAAAACATCATTCCTCACAATCACAACACATTTTCAGTTCCATATCTCTGAACTTATTGTTTCATGGTTTTGATATATTAGTTTTTTTTTCTGTACACAGTTTAAATTAAAGGCCTAGCATTCCTTGAAAGAATACATATTGTCTACAGTCTTTCATGCCAAACTTTTTTACTAGGATCATCTTTTGATGAGAAATGACTGACTTGTAGCCATTTTGTAGCTAATGTAGCCACATTACCCACTTAATTGTCAAGCAGAAATGTGGCTAACTCTGCATTGGTTTTGAATCTTTTCAGGATGCGTAGCTCCCTCAACCTATGAAAAGCTGCTTCAATGTTTACCCTCGTTTTATTTCAGGTTCGGTCTAATTCTTTGTTATTAGCTTGCTTTTCGTCACTGGTCTTATGTTTATTTGTCTTTGTTTTCTGACCAGGTGCCATTAAAAAAATTGGCAGTTTTCCTGTAACTTTAGGTTGTTTCTCTGCCATTAGCACAGCAGCAGCACACTGGCAATCTTGAGCTTGAATGACGATATGCGCTGTGCGGGGGAAGGGTGTGAGGAGCGCTACATGAGAGTGATCGACACAGCTAAGACACTCCTCCTGGCTCTGATTAGTTGTTTCTGACCAGGAGCCGTGTATTTCTGCAATGGCAGTAATGGCAGTAGGACCACTGGGAAGAGCCAGAGGAGCTTGATTTTTGCACAGATTATCTGTCTCATATTCTATTGTCAGGACATAGTAACAGTTTTCACAAATGTAAAAAAATACATTTTTATAAAAGTTTCCTACTTCAGCTTCAATGGCAAAGTTAGAAACACAGATCTTGTTTGATCAGTTAGCTCTCAGAGTTTGAATTGGGTGTCAGTCTCAGTTACTGCCACACCAAACCTTTGTTATACTCATTTTGTAGTTGCTAAAATTTGTTTGCTGTGGTAGTCATCTTGAATCAGGTTGACTCCAACAGTTAACAATTGCTCCTATTGATTATTTTCTGAAAGTTTTATTAAAATCCATCCAGGATTTTATGAGATATGTTGCTAACGGTACAGACAAACAAACACACACAGAAACAGCCAAAAAAAACAAACATTCAATAATCTATTTGTATTTATCTGTGTAAAAACATAGATGTACTGTGGCTAAGAGAAGAAGGCAAAATTAATATTAAAAAGGTCTACAGAAATGGACACTGTTTGAGCGAATCCTGACAGCGTAATGCCACACTTTTTAGTAAGGCTCAGGGGGAAAGTGGTTGTGACTGCTATCTTTCAATCAAATCAAAATGACAGAGTGACCTTGGAGAGGCACAGAGGATATATTTTTAGCACATTGTTCTCACAGGGAAGCTCTTTTTCACATTCTGTTGATTTTTTCCCTCCTCTTTTCATTTTGATTTTATCCCTGCTCTGAAGAACGTCGACTGGCTGCCTGGCCTCTTTAGGGATGCCTGTTTACAAGGCAAAGCTCATGAGACAATCAAGACAATTCCCCATCTCTTCTAAGGGAGTATATAGAGGGAACTGACTGCTTCACATCACTCGCATTTTGTCTTTTCTGAATCTCTGTCAATAGGCCTTTCTTGTCTCACTGACTAAAGGAAGCAGAGCCTGACTCATCTAGTAAAATCTACAAGGTGTTTGAAGTGCTTTTGCTCTCTGTGTTGGTGTATAAAGCAACTTTTTCTTTCACCTTGATTGTTGGCCTATTCCAAAAAAGGTGAAGGCAATTGTAACAAGTGCAAATTATTATGTAGGTTGCTGGAAGCAATTTGTTCTTTGCCTAAAATAAAGAACACCACTACCAACCTTGTGTCCAAATATTTGAGTTCAAGTTTTGTATTTGAAATTATAACTGCAGGCAGTTAGTCAATCTACAATCCTGTAACAACTGGTTGGATAAGTCTGCCATTTTTCAGTGTGTTCTGAGGCCGTGTCCACAAAGGAACGCTGTCTTTCCAAAACCTTCTCTTTTTTTTCATAAACATTACAGGGTTTTTAGAAATGTTTTCATCCACATGAAAACACAAAAATGACCCAAATGCTGCAATAACTATGCCAGCTCGTATGTGGTGCTGTAATGCTTCCACAAAAACACATCAGCTACAGGGAGAGAAGACTGGAGCAGATACTCAAAACTATAGATACAAGAAGACAAAGAGGAGGATGGAAAATACAAAAGCAAAACCCATCCACTGACAACAAAGAGGAACTTCTCTTTTGTGTCACATTAAATATTGACTTGGAGTTGTCAGTCCAAATCCAAGGACAAAATGGACAATTTCAGGCACAGTATTCAGAGGAACAGGTGGGTAAAAGGTACCCAATTATCTGTCTTTTACACTATTCACATTTCCCGCAATTCTTAAATGTATACTTGATGTAAATTGAATTTTTGTCTGAAATGTTTAGGGTAGGGTGGCACAGCGGCGTAGTGGTTAGAGCTGTCGCCTCCCAGCAAGAAGGTTGCAGGATTGAATCCCGGCCTGGGGCCTTTCTGGGTGGAGTTTACATG
>JAOXNZ010000177.1:24572251-24586084 GCA_028566095.1 Kryptolebias brasiliensis | reverse complement strand
GGTTGCGTGGGAGTTCGCCCAACCAGTCTACATGTGTTTTGTGGACTTGGAGAAGGCGTTCAACCGTGTCCCTCGGGGAGTCCTGTGGGAGGTATTCCGTGAGTATGGGGTACCATGCCATTTGATACGGGCTGTTAGGTCCCTGTATGACCGGTGTCAGAGCTTGGTTCGCATTGCCGGCAGTAAGTCGGGCTCATTTCCGGTGAGAGTTGGACCCTGCCTAGGTTGCCCTTTGTCACCGATTCTGTTCATAACGTTTATGGACAGAATTTCTAGGCACAGCCAAGGCGTTGAGAGGATCCGTTTTGGTGGCCTTAGGATCACGTCTCTGCTTTTTGCAGATGATGTGGTCCTATTAGGTTCCTCAGGCCGTGATCTACAGCTCTCGCTGGAGCGGTTCACAGTCGAGTGTGAAGCAGCTGGGATGAGGATTAGTGCCTCCAAATCCAAGGCCATGGTCTTGAGCCGGAAAAGGGTAGAGTGCCTTCTTCAGGTCAGGGAAGGAGTCCTGCCCCAAGTGGAGGAGTTTAAGTATCTTGGGGTCCTGTTCACAAATGAGGGAAAAATGGAGCGGGAGATCGATAGGCGGATTGGTGCTGCATCTGCAGTGATGCAGGCATTGTACCGATCTGTCGTGGTTAAAAGAGAGCTGAGCCAAAAGGCGAAGCTCTCGATTTACCGGTCGATCTATGTACCTATCCTCATCTATGGTCATGAGCTTTGGGTAGTGACCGAAAGAACAAGATCACGAATACAAGAGGCCGAAATGAGTTTTCTCCGCAGGGTGTCTGAGCTCTCCCTTAGAGATAGAGTGAGAAGCTCAGTCATCTGGGAGGGACTCAGACTAAAGCCGCTGCTTCTCCACGTCGAGAGGAGCCAGTTGAGGTGGCTTGGGCATCTCATTAGGATGCCTCCTGGAAGCCTCTCTGGTGAGGTGTTCCGGGCACGTCCCACCGGGAGGAGGCCCAGAGGAAGACCCAGGACATGCTGGAGGAACTATGTTTCTCGGCTGGCCTGGGAACGCCTTGGGATTCCCCCGGAGGAGCTGGCCCAAGTGGCTGGGGAGAGGGAAGTCTGGGTCTCCCTGCTTAGGCTGCTGTGAGGGCGATGACTTGGAGTGTGAAGGGGCAGGGTAAACAAGCATCTGCTGATGTCCAACCTCCGAATGGGTGTCCCCCGAACCAGCTTTTAGTTTCCCAGAACTGAGGTCCCAGGTCATTCATTGGGCACATGCTTCCAGTTTTTCCTGCCATCCAGGGGTCAAAAGAACGCTGTTTGTCATACAGCAGTGGTTTTGGTGGCCTTCCATTAGGAAAGATGTTATTGAGTATGTAGCGGCCTGTCCTGTCTGTGCCCAGCACAAGTCTTTCCACACTTGTTCTTCAGAACTGCTCCATCCTCTCCCAATTCCAACTCAACCCTGGTTTCACATCTCCCTGGATTTTGTCACTGGACTGCCTGTTTCGGTAGGTAATACTACCATTCACACTGTGGTCGACAGATTCTCTAAAATGGTTCACTTCATTCCTCTTGCTAAATTGCCCTCTTCTAAATAGAGACAACTGAGGTCTTAATGACTCATGTATTCAGAATCCATGGTTTCCCAATTGACATTGTATCTGACAGGGGTCCCCAGTTCATCTCTCAGTTTTGGAAAGCTTTTTGTTCCTTGTTAGGAGCTTCTGTCAGTTACTCATCAGGTTATCATCCTCAAACCAATGGCCAGTCTGAACGATTTAATCAGGAGTTGGAGACTGGTCTATGCATCCTTGCCTCTAGCTCATTTGGGTGGAGTTTGCCCACAACACACTGCCTTGCTCATCCACTGGCCTTTCCCCATTCGACTGTGTCCACGGCTATCAACCTCCTTTGTTTCCAGCCCTTGAGAAAGACGTTGGTGTATCGTCTGCCCTTGCTCTTATCCGTCGCTGCCGCAAGACCTGGATACAAGCACGCCGCACTCTCAAACAGTCTTTGACCTACAAGGTGGCAGCTAATCGACATGGAGCTCCAGCACCAGTCTATCGAGTGGGACAGAGAATATGGCTATCTACTCGGGATCTTCCCCTCTGCACTTACTCACGTAAGCTATCTCCAAAGTTTATTGGACCATTTCCTGTGTCAAAAGTTATTAATCCTGTGGCTGTGAGGCTCAAGCTCCCCAGAACCATGAGATGCCATCAAACCTTTCATATTAGCCGAGTTAAACCAGCTAAGGAGAGTGAGTTGGTCCCTGCCTCCAAGCCCCCTCCTTCCCCCCGGGTTATTGATGGCAGTGCGGTCTATTCAGTTAAGAGTCTGCAACCCATAAAGCGTTGGGGCCGAGGTCATCAATTGCTTGTCCACTGGGAGGGATATGGACCAGAGGAGAGGTTGTGGTTGTCAGCCAGTGACATTATGGATCCCACTCTCATTCAAGACTTTTATGACCTGCACCCTGACATTCCAGGTCCATCTGGAGCCTGTCGGGTTTGGTGGAGAGTGAGGCGAACCCAATACGTAGACTCAAGATGAGCTTCAGGAAAAAACTCCTTTATTTAAATAAAGAAAACCAAAACCAAAAGGCTGACGTGGCAGTAAACCAAACCCAAAAGGCGTCCTCGTAGACCCCTACGAGCCAGGAGAGAGAGAGGCATCCTTGTGGACCCTCTATGAGGCAGGCGAGAGAGAGAGATCCTCCTGGACCCTCTGGAAGACACAAGAGCTAGGAACCCTGAAGGCCCCAAAAACCGTTGGAGCGGACATCCTGGAGGGCCTGAGGGCTCAGGAGTGTGGGACCCTGCAGGCTCGGGAGCGGCGGACCCTGGAACAAGGTGAGAGGTGTCGTCCTCGACCCTCTCAGAGGCTGAGTGAGAGGCGTTGTTGTCCACGACCCCCCACTGAGACAATGAAAGGTCGATTGTCGTTGTCCACAACCCCCACGGAGACACTGGAAGGTGGAGCATCATCATCACCGACCCCCAAAGAGACACAGGAAGGTGGAGATGCAGAGAGCGCCGCTGGAGATGACAAGACCAGCTCTGGAGATGACGAGACTGGCTCCGGAGATGACGAGACCAGCACTGGAAGTAACAGAAATGGTTTGGGTGATTTGGCAGGCTTGGGAGACTTAGCGGACTTGGCTGGCTTAGGTTCTGAAGGCACTGAAGGCTCTGAAGGCAACGATGGACAGACTGGAGAGGGTGAAGGCTCTGCAGAGGGTGCTGGAGAGACTGAAGGCTCTGCAGAGGGTGCTGGAGAGACTGAAGGCTCTGCAGAGGGTGCTGGAGAGACTGAAGGCTCTGCAGAGGGTGCTGGAGAGACTGAAGGCTCTGAAGGCATTGCAGGCGGCACTGGAGAGGCTGAAGGTGTGAACTTCCTCCAGTGATGACGTTTGCGAGGAGCTGAATGCCCAGAGGGCACTGCAGCCTTGGCCCATTGTGAGGACAAAGGTGAAGGAGAGCCAGTCGCTCTCGGAGAAACCCTCTCGGAGGGATGAGAGGTGTCCACAAACAAGACCCCCTTGGAGCAGTGAGGAGCATCTTCATCTGGCGGGACCCCCTCGAAAATGAGAGCGACGTTAATCTCAGGGTAAGTGGCAGACTCCTCAGTAGCTTCCTCCTGTTCTGAAATCATGAATCTGACCTGGGTGAGTAGGCGGCAGAAAATCGGGGATGCAAAGAAGTTCGGGTTTTGAACACAAAATGTTGTTCATGAATGTAAAAGTAGTCCTTTGATAAACGGGGTCTGGGTTGTTGGTAGAAGAGGTGTAGAGTCTCAGGAGTTGAGCAGTTGTTGACTGGAGTTCCGTGGGTGAAATGCCAATGGTGGACATGGCTTCCCAGAGCCGAAGGTCTGCTGGGTCCATTTGTGACTGGTCCGTTCTGTCGGGTTTGATGGAGAGTGAGGTGAACCCAATGCGCAGACTCATGATGAGCTTCAGGAAAAAACATAATTTATTTAAATAAATAAAAACAAAAACAAAAGACTGACGTGGCAGCAAACCAAAACTAAATAACAAAACACTAACAAAGTCCAAACAGCAGGAAGGCAAAGACACAAGGGCGAGACACAAGGGGAAACCAGACAGCACATGAAAGCAATAATGGACCAGTGACAAGTGAGGGAAATTACCAGGTTTTAAAGACTGCAGGTAATTAGGAGAAGTGGGCACAGGTGAGTGATTACATACTTGGGGCAGGCTGAAGATGGGCGTGGCAGGCAAACAAGAGATAAGCTGAGGACAAGTGAGTGATGACAGGAATACAAAAGACACAAGGAGAAAAAACTGAACAAAGACTAAACTTAACATGAAGACAATCCAATAACAAAATAAAAGAAACAATAAACCCAAACAGAACACAGGATAACCAGAAACATGGAAAACAATAACCCTAAATACAAAAAGAAAACCCAAAACCTGACAGAGCCGGACTTAGTCAGGGAGGTAATATCATGTGCAGTTCTGCTGGTTAAATGTTTCTACCATTGTATATCTGGTTTGTGTTCTCTTTAAACTTCCTGTTTTATTTTGTGCCCTATTTTCCTGTCTCGTTTCAGACAAGTTCACGTCTTGAGATTCCCTCCTTTAATCAACCTCTGCCAGACCCTAATGTTATCCACCTGTGTCTCGTTGCCTTTGTTTATCTATTTATACCTCACCCCATGCAGCTTCACTTTTCCACTTTGTCTTTGTACTTTGTGTCAAGCGTTCCAGCCTTTAATCTACTTTGTCTTCCAGTGATTCTTGACCCAGCTTGTACTTTTGACTTGCCTCTGCCTCTGTTTTTGGAAACCTCAGCTTGGATCACCACTTTGTGTACCGACCCTGGACTGTATTAAAGGATCATTGTTTTACATCACTGTGTTGAGTCTTGCATTTTAGTCCTTTTCCCTTGTGCCGTACGACAGTTTCTCTGAGCTAACAGAACTAACAGCAGAATGAAGCAGCTTCCTTCCTTTAACTTTGAGCCAAAGTTTCTCTTAAACATGGCCAGGAGTTCCAGGAGTTTATTTAATTATCTTTATTTCAACTTGAACAAAAGTCTCAGTGGAGATTTAGCTGCCCACCAATTGACAGCTGACGTACCGACAAGCGCATGCCTGCTGAGTTTCTCTTCAGGCCGGTGGCCAAAGCAGCCCACTAATTTCTAAGGGTTTATTTAACAGGGAGGCTCCACCTTCACTGCTTGTCCTCCCTTCTAGCCGGATCAAACACTGGCTGACTGATAAGGACCAGACCCAGTGACTGCAGGTGTTAGGGTGTGCAGTTTTTTTCTCCTCCTGATTTCAATTTACATGTTTACATTTACAATGTTTACTCAGTAACAGACTTAGTACAATACTTGAAATAAAATATACACAAGTAAAAGTATACATTTAAATAATTACTTTAAAAAGTAAAAATTGGACATTATTCAGTTGAGAAAGGGGCACTAAACTAAATAAATTGTATCATGTAAAAGTGTAGAGGTTTATTATTAACTAATGTAGTGTTCTTTCACACTGGTATGTTGTTTTTGAGAAACAGTTGTTTTAAAGACTGGAAAAATATTTTTTTTTAAATGTCACTCGTTTGGCTAGCTATTAGCCCAGCCTGGCAAAAGCTTTCGCCTCTTTCACCACATTCCCTGCTCTGATTGATATCACAGCTGATAAGGTACTAACTACATGACAAAATATCACTTAAAAATGACAAAGCTATGTATCCCTCTAATGTAGTAACTACAATCCTCTCAAAAAGTATTGGAACAGTGAGGCCATTTTTTTTCCTTTTGCTGCAAACTCAAAACGTGGGTTTAACATCAAGAGCTGAATATGAGACAAGAGAGCAACAGTTCAGCTTTTATTTCCAGGTGTTTACATCAAATAAACAATTTTTATAAGATAGCATTTGTTGTTATAGAACACCAAAATATTTAATTGAGAAAAATATTGGAACATGTGACTGACAAGTATGTTTGTTGCCCAGGTGTGTCCTATTACATTGATTATGCAAACAATAAATAGTGCTGAATGTTTCTTCTCGGTTTCAGATTTGGGTTTTGCCTGTAGATACTGCATTTATAGTCTATAGAGGTGGAACCAACATGAAAACCAGAAAGCTGTCTATGGGTGAAAACATGCAAATATGAGAGAAGAAGGAAAATCAGTCATTGCACAAACATTGGCCAAAGCCGGTCCAACCATTTGGAATGTCCTGAAGAAGAGAGTAACCACTGGTGTACTAAGTAAAAAATGTCAAATGAGAAGACCAAAGAAAATTTCAGCAGCTGATGACCCTAAACAAGGGTTAGTGACATCAGCAACAACCTTCAAAGGGCAGGCATGAAGGAATCACAATCTACTGTTCACAGAAGACTTTGCTGCACCAGTAGATGCAGACCACTCATTAGCAGGAAGAATAGGAAAGCCAGACTGGAATTTGCCAAAAAAGTACAGAGACCAGCCTACAAAAATTTGGCACAAAGTTTTATGGACTGATGAGACAAAGATTAACCTTTACCGAAAGGCTGAAGAACATGCCACTGTCTATAGAAACATCTCGTGTGCTAATTTAAATAAAGATGCATCCAAATTAATTGGGAGATCCTTCATCATGAAGCCATAAAATGATCCAAATCACACACTGCCAAAAAAACCAAGTAGTTCATCAAGGGGAAGAAGTGCAAGGTTCTAGACTGGTCAAGTCAATCTCCAAACTTAAACCTATAGAGCTGCATTTTATCTGCCAAAAAGGAGAGTGAAAAGATAAACACCCAAAACAAATAACTAAAAGAGGCTGTTATGAAAGCCTCTACACTATATGTTAAAGCTTGAAACTCCACACTCTCTGGTTTTGAATTGGTAAAGCTCACCAGATGAGAAGCAAAAAATCTTCAACTACAGAATAGGAATTCAGTTGCTTTGTTTTAATTTTTTTTTTATTTGCTATGTCCTGTGTTATGGTAGTTGTAACATAACAGGATACAACGGTTTAAACTTACAAACTTTATTTCAGTAACTATGGATCCTTCATTTTATTGAACACAGTTCTCCGTATCTTACTCAGTATTTCTTTTTAAAAGTCTCTTCTGCTCTTCTCTTCTGGTTACAAGAAGTAATAATAGCAATAGAATAGAGCAAATGCATTTATTGTGTAAACCTGAAAAGGCAAGATTCTGGATGACTTAGAATCTACGCCAGCATATAGATATTAAGTATTATTCATTTTAATTTATTTTAAGTCCGTCCAGTTCCAGTACTACAGCAGCACAGTGGTTAGAGCTGTTGCCTCCCAGCAAGAAGGTTGGAGGATCACTTCCCGACCTGGGGCCTTTCTGGGTGGAGTTTGCATGTTCTCCCTGTGGGTTCTCTGGTTTCCTCCCACAGATTAAAAAACATGCATGTTAGGTTAAATGGTAACTATAAATTTCCCTAGGTGTGAGTACGTGAATGGTTGTTTGTCTCTATGTGTCCCTGTAATGGACTTGCGACATGTCCAGGGTGTCCCCCGCCTTTATGTGTATCTGACAAAGATCTAAACACCTGGATGTTGCTCATTTGTCTCATATTTTCTTCATATACCTTAGATGTCAAACCCCAATGGTTTCAGTCTACAGCAAAAGTAAATGAATTTGCTTCATTGTTTCAATACTTTCAGAGGGGACTGTATACAGAACTGTCTATTTATCCAGTTGTTATTGCACATTTTCTAACAGCCAACATCCATAATGCACATCACTGCAATTCATTGAAAACAGCTTTTTAAATAAATATTTTATTTGAAAATAAATACATTTTCTTAAAATAGAATCAATAACATTACAAAAGCTTTAGGGAGGTGGGAAAGCAGGAGAAAGGACTTGGGAAATGGAATGTGTGTGGGATTAGCGAATGATATACATGTATTTTGGAATATAAGAATACAATCTCACATTTATCTACCATCTTAAGACAAGTTCTCACAAATTGTTGTTCTGTACATTCACTGAAATTTAGTTGAAAAGTGGTGGCATAACTTTCATAAACATGCAGTCTAAAACCTTTAGGCCTCCACACCAAAAGACATTGGCGTACTGTTTCTACACATTGTAAAAATGTAGGACAGAATCTCTCACCAGCACATCGGAAATATGCTACTGATTTACATTTATATCAAGTTTTTTTTCTTCAGAGTATCTTAAATGTGTTCATATCAATTTCACCTCTGGTCTACAGTACAAAGATACAATACACACAAAGGCTGTGCTTACTGATAAAGCAGTAATGAGGCCACTGTCCGGCTCAGGCCAGGATTTTTTCCATTTTTCCATTTCTAACTTTATCCAGCTGTAGTTTTGGAAAAGAGTGAGAACTTTGCAGTGGCCCATACATCAGTTGCTCAATGCTCAAGACTTTTGCAGTGATTCCTAATTTTCTCTCTTGAGTCATAGAGGCTCACAGTCTTGTTACTTGAATTTTTAACATGTTCAAAAAAATCTGACAGTTTGTTTTTCTCAAATTAATCAGAGAGTTGTTGTGGGCATCTCCAGCCAGTTTACAGAGGACTACAGCTGTATTTTGACACCTGAAAGGAAGCTTTCCTCTGATTGAAAACACGTTGAGGTCTAAAAACTGTGCCAATGATAAATAATAAATAATAACAAATAATGATAAATTTAAAAATTGGTTTAAATCTGCCTTGCTTCATTCCTAAAGTATATTCCAGTAGATTAAATCATAAACGTGAGGGTAGCTGCCAAGGTAGGGACAAAGCTGAGTGTGAGGTGGGTATGATATAGGTGGAGGTGGACAGCAAAATAAAATGCATGGACTAGAGTACAGTATTGCAAGTTGTACATACAAAAATGCAGTGATTTAAAAAAACTGACTGCACAATACATGACCATATGAATCGCTGGTCACTTAATTGCAAACACTCAGAATTCAGTGAGACTGCAGCAGAAAATATGCCTACTTTCTCACAATTTTGAGTTGACAACTTGCCTCCAACAGTTGCAGCCCAGTGAGGTACTGGTTTAAAGAAGATGGAGAAGGCAGATCGTAGTTTACATATGCCATTCATGAGGGAGTTTCCACAATGTCGCCAATTGTTCACAAGGATTCACAGTTTTCTCTTGTGAACCACAACTGTGTGAGCTGTGGTGCTTCAATTCTGAACATATTCAAAAACATTCTGCCAAAAACTTTCTTTAAAAATAGTCTCAGAGTTGTTGCGGGAATCTCACACCATTCTAACTTTAGTTTCCATAATTCTAGCATGCTAGAACTGCTTTTTAACTCCTGCAGGGAGCTCTTAGGACAGAAAACACCCAAGGCTACAGACCCAAATGTCCAGGTCTAAAAACCACACCAAGCAGAAATAATGATAGTTAACCAACCCCCTCAGTAGATGAGCATGTGCAGCCTAGATTTTTGTGACCACAATGACTGTGCATGCTGCAGTACATGCCTCTTCCATCTAAAAAGGTGGTACCATAGATACAACAGACAAAAAGATTGCAAACCACACCACAAGCAGAAGAAAAACAACACAGATAGTTGTTTTCAGGAAATACTGTGTAAGAAGACTTACCTGCTATAAGCAATCTATCAGTCAGGTGAGGGGGGTTCACAGCAGAGGAGTGGTTAGAAACAGCAAGAAGGTCAAAGGTTTGCCTCCAGCCTGGGAAGTTTTTGCGTGAGGTTTGCATGTTCTTCCCGAGCATGCATTGGTTTTGTCCAGTTTCATCTACAGGACTTTAGGTCCACACATTTGGGACTTGTGGTGAATTAAAGTTTACTCACCTTGTGAGGTTTTATGGAAAAACTCGAAATAGGCAACAGTCCTAAATCAAAAAGCAGCAGTTGAGATTAGCGCTCGTTAAGATTCTTTCTCTGTGTCAAAAAAGTTTGTTGTTGTGCTATATTATTTAGCCCTGCAGGAGTAAATGATTAAATAAGCACAAATTGTGAGAAGCATGAATTGCTACAAGTTGGTCTTATGTTTGGAGTGGTGGCTGGTAGGTGGATGGGCCAGACAGTGTGTGTGTGTGTATGTGTCTGTATATATACAGACACATACACACACATTAATTCCAATTGTGAAAACCCCCCATCTCTGTTTCGTACCCCAGGTACCGTCTGCCTCGTCCACCTACACAAGACCTACTATATACATATAGATATGTTTAGTTGTACACTTCAATTCATTTCAGGTAGCATGGCTTTTTTCTCATTTACAGAATTCCCAAGTGTGGCCATTGTTTTCTTTCTCCTTCTCTTTGCAGGAAGAAGCTGCCAGCCCACAGACCTGAAAAGACAATATAGTGAATAAAGAAAACTGGCATGGCTGTTACTAAAACATGTATATATTTTGTTTTGTTTTTTAATTCTGTTTTAGTGACAGCCATGCCAGTTTTCACACACACACTTTAATTGAGGAAATTTTTCTCTTGCAAAAATCAAGAATATATATATTCTTGATTTTTGCTAGAGAAAAATGTCCTCAATGAATTTTAATTAAACACCACTGGCCTAGAATACAGTTTTACAAGCTGTGCCTTAAAAAAACAACAACTTGAGGGTTAAAAAACACAGTTCCCCTTTATGAGACAGAGGCAATAATTATGTGTCCGTCAAAGGGAATAAATTAGAAATCATTCCAGCCACTGATTGCAGTGATCGGACTTTGTTGTTTTGACTGACTGCTGAAACTGGTTTACATGAGGACAAAGGACAAAGCAGCTCAGCTTGAGTTCCCCGAGGACAAGTCTCATGTCAGTCTGAGAGAAATCAAACAACCCTATCCCTGATGCTGATGCGACTCTGGTGGACAGGGTCTGTACACTTGTGATGCTCGAGTGAACGTGGCAGTTAGTGAACAGATTACAGGAAGGCTTTCGGATCATTGTCAGGTCTCGGCTGGTCTCAGTCAGCAGACATGGTAAGCTGTCAGAACCGAGCAGTAGAAACAACGGTGATGCTGTGTGGAGGTTACAATCAGCCTGAAAACTGGGCCAAATATCCTCCAGAACCATGTGAAACACTGATAAGGTCATACAGAAGATGATTACTGAGTGTTAGTGCTGCTAAAGGAGGTTCTACAAGCTGCTAGACTCAGTTTTTAACACACTGCTTCTGGCATTTAGTTTAGTTCACTGACAGTGTAATATGTCACATATATGTTATATCTAAGGTCATTTTAAGACTTAAAGGGCCGAAAAAACATAATTATAAAGATATTTCTTTTAGGTCCTTGAATAAATCACCTTCTTTTGCATTACAGATTAAAACAGTTAAATTACACAATTATTTGAACAGAGCATGTAAACTTAAAGCATTAGGGATGTTAAAATTGCTCTTTGGCTGCTTTCATCCACTGTTGACATGTTTCACACATCCTTTCTGATCTTGGCACTGATGTATCATTCAGGTGACTCTCTGAGACATTTAGTGATGAACCTCACATGATTTACCGTCTAATTTCTCACTGTTATCACTTTGACAGGCATGTCGGCGTAACACTGCGAGGAGTGTGTTTGTTTATCAGTTCAAAGCCTTAAATGCTTTGTGTCTTGTGTTTTTAAAAAGGGCTTTATAATAGCATGAAAGGTAGGGGGTATATGCATTCCTTCAAGGTATGCTAGGCCTTATTTGGCCTTTTTCTTTTTCCTGTTTGCAGTTTCATTTAAACACTGAGGATTGTTTTGTTGCTGTTGATTTAAAAGATTTCCTATGAGGGCAGTTACATGAGTTTAGTCTGCCTCAGTGTTTTTTTTGAGCACTTGTGGCTTGATGACAGAAAACATCATCCAAGATGCTCTGGCATGCCTGCTTATAAAAAGGAATCAATGCAATTGGCACACAAGCAATAATGAGCTCATCAGCTGACGAAAATGTGCATATTAAGTCTCATCAGCATCTGCTCATGACTTTAATGTAGCCCACTGTCAGCACAACACTCATGTGCTCTAACAAAGTTTGAGTTCTGATTATTTCTCTAATTATTTTATGAAGGCGACCTGCTGGGGATTGTGTGCATTTGTGCAGAGTCATGTGTTATCAGAGTACGTCCGCCCAGTGGCTGCTATTGATCGGCCCGGTGAAGTGATGTGTCCGGCACTGACTCGGTAACAGGATTTATGAGGAACTGTGCAGACCGCTGTTCATCTCCTCACCCAGAAGGTATCAGGGTGTCAGGATGAGCCTCGCTCATTCAGAGCAGGAGAGGGGTCAACGGGGCTCATACATCTGATATTCCAGATCAATAAATACAGACTCATAAACTGGAACAATTCTGCAAATAAAACTGAAATGTAGCAATGACCTGCTGATCACATTTTGGCAAAGAGTTTATAGATGATTATTAACTAGAAAAGCTTGTATTTTCTGAAAAATGCAGCATACAAGCTGAGAAGTTAATGACTGAAGAAATTTATACAAGAAGCTGAAACTGAGTTGGTAAAGTTAAAGTAATCAGAAAAAAAGCAAAAAGTAGCAAAGTTAAATATAAAGTTGGCAAAAACTAAAAGCTTAAACCAGAAACACAGCAGCCAAAAGCTAAAACCAACTGAACAGTAGCTAAAAGCAAGAACAAGCAAAACAGTAGCTAAATGTTAAAATCAGCAAAACGTAACTTAAAGTTAAAAACAACAAAATAGTAGCTAAAGCTAAACTTATTAAAACAGTAGCTAAAAGATAAAGCCAGCCAAACAGAAACTAATTGTTAAAATTAGCAACATTTTATTAATGTATAAATAACAATTTATTAAACCTTGTGAACATCGTTATTAATTCACTTTAAATGTCAAATTGAAACATGCTTAAAATCAGAAGACGTACAGCAGCTAAATATTAAAGTGCTCCCAAATAAAAAAAACAGTGAGAAACAGTTTCAGGAAGGCAATCAATCCTAAATATGTTTTTTTCCTACCTGCTCTCAAATCTAACAGTAATTATTGTTTTATCAAAGCACCTGCCATTTGTAGTGTCTTGGTTTCTGAGCTACTACAGCAATATTAAACGCTGAGCAAACAAAAAACCTGCAATTTATCTGAATCTTTAGTTATAATTAAGCTGAGGAGGTGGAATAGAAGCACAGACATGACTTTACAGTTTTCAGCCTTCCTGGGGCAGAAAGGCCCTTTATTTTGATCAATACAGTATGCAGCAGCAACACGTTCTGTGGATTAAAAACCACCTAAATCAGCTTTTTAAAGCAAGTACCTTGGAAAAAGTGTCAGACAGCTGCAGGCCAGAAATGTATAACTGTTATTAAAGCCAAAGGCTTTTGTCCGAACCACAGCTTTTAGTTACCTGTAGCCTCATGATTAACTGCTGCACAGCTGGCTGACCTGTGTCCTCCTCTCAAGTCCAGCCCGCTCTTCATCTCTCAGATCAGAAATGCCATTTCTGAGCATGTGATCAATTGGAGCCCCATTAACCTCATATTTAATGTCTCCGTCTGTCTGCGCCTTTCTGGAAAACAGAAATCAGAGCCATTAATTTGCTCAGACAAAGCTTGTTTCGCCCAGATGGATGCCGAACGCAGCTGCTACAAAAAAACAGAAATGTTACTGAAACAAAGCTTTCCTCTGTATTTTTAACAGCTTCAGTTCAGTTCTCGTGCAACAGTAACACCTCTACAAACCATGAAACTGCATGCTACTGAAAGCACATCGAATTTATTGTGAAATGCTTATGTTTTAGTTCTTCGGTTTAGTCGAAAAAAAGGTTAAAAACAAAAACAATTGGACTTCAATCCAAAAAAGATTTAAAAACAAAAGCAACTGGACTTCAATTTGTAGTTGAAGATGTTTCTCTTCTCATCCGAGGAGCTTTCTCAATTCAAAAATAGAGAGTGTGGAGTTTGAGCTTTTAAAGCTGAGATGT
>JAOXNZ010000177.1:24545680-24564164 GCA_028566095.1 Kryptolebias brasiliensis | reverse complement strand
GTGGCCAATCTCTACATGGAGGAAGTGGAAAAGAGAGCCCTGAACTCCTTTGAGGGAGCAACACCAAGCCATTGGTTTAGATATGTGGACGATACCTGGGTATACCTGCAGTTTATGTTGTGTTGTGATTTTTTTTTTTTAATGTTCATCCGTCTTTGTGACAAAAGAGCAAAAGACGTTTCGAATGTAGAGATAAGTGAAGCGAAGCATTAAACTAAAGCCTAAAGTCTTTAAAGGTTGAAACCACAACCTTTATGTACTAAAACTGCTAAATTATTTATTGGAGGTAAGTCTTTTTTTATCTTCAACATTTTAATAAGAATCCATCTGTATGTGTCTATGGGATGTCATATTTCAATGCCTTAAAATTTATAATATCCAATAGATTTGCAAAACCTTCTGCATTTACAGCAGGTTGTCTTGAATATGTTGAAAAATGGAATTTTTTTGTGGATTATGAAAAATGACCACACTGTCAGAAAGTTGCATAAACCAAAGAACAGATTAACAAATTATAACCTGAACACTAAACCTAATCACTGAATTTACACATTTACCTGAGAACATGAGTCACATTCCGCTGATTCTGGTACTGAAATGATAGGAAACAGTGAACATAGTGCTTTCATATTAACTAATATGTTCACTAATCTCTGTTAAAACCCTGATTTCACACACACAGCCAAACCGACTAGTATAATTTAGTGTCATTTTGCTGCAAAAATTTCATGCGCACATTGCAAAATGTTTGGACACATAAAGTAAAAGTATCGATTCCTGTTGTAAATGTATTAACAAAAATGACTTAGGTTCATGTTGTTTTTAGTCAAAGTTACAAAGAGCCACTTCAGAAGGTCTGAAAAGGTACATCTGGCTCAGGAGCTGCAGGTTGCACAGCCCTGAGCTAGCCTTTTGCTACTTAAGCTTTTAGCTAGGTTTTTGCTACTTTTGGCTAAGCTTTGGCTAGTTTTAACTATATTTTAATTATATAATTATATTGTATTTTTCACTTTCTATAACAAGCTTTTGGCTTGTTTTACAACAACTGGCTTCTTCACCCAATTTCAGTAAAGTCTTTCAGCACTCAGCATTCACACTGGATTTTCACAGAAAATGCAGTTTATATTTGTTTTTAACTGAACAAGACACAGCTAAATAGAAGTGCTAATGCTGCTACCATGACCGCTACTTATGTGGGGATTTATTTAACTATGGAGCTGGTAAGTTTGTTCGGACTTTGTGTTGTAAATCTAACACATGAGGAACTAACAGTTGAGTTTTTCCCAGTAGGAACTCAAAATGTTCCCTTGTGAAGTCATATGGTACAAAACAATAAGCATAAAGCAATTAAAGGCCTAGCATTTCTTAATGAATGCATATTGCTTCCCACCGTTCATGCCAGAGTTTTAGACTAAGATTGTCTTTTGCTGAGAAATGATGACATTTTACCTATTTTGGTCAAACCTTGAAAATAACATTATGTGCAATATTGCAAGATGTCACGCTTAGAATATGTGTTGTGAATGACTCTCAAATACTACCACATCAAATTTTAGCTCAATCATATCCACATTTGTGTTTACTAAGGTTGATAAGCTGTGTCAGCCATCTTGATTTTTGTTTCTTCCAAAATTAAGAAGTTGTAGATGTATATCAAATGGATTTTTCTGGAAATATTTAGTGAAATCCATCTAGTAGTTCACAAGATAATTTGCAAACAAACAAACAGTATTTGAGATTTTCGTGTTTTCTAAGTTCACTTTGCTATGGTGGCCATCTTGAGTCAGGTTAATCAGTTGTAGATGTACATCTGATGGGTACTTTCTGAGAGTTTTGTTAAATTCTGAGTCCTTCATGAGATATTTCGGTAACAGACATACCAGCATGCACAATGACACAGACAAAAACATTATCATATTATCATCATTACCACATTTTAGTATGATAGACTACTAAAAAAATTAAAGATGTTTTTGCAGCCTACTGGCTTGGTGGTGGTAGTTACTGGACAAAACTCCAGTTCTGTATTTGCTGCAGCCCTCAGAGCACTGATGGGAGTCACACTACAGCTAACAATGGGAAATTATTCATTGGCTTGTTTTCTAAATGAAAAAAGGCTTCTTTATGTACAAAAACAATATCAAAATGTGACTATATACATCACCAGAACAAAACAAATGAGCATCTGTAGTAAGAAACTAGAAAACAACCAAATATATGTGTTTTAGTTCATTTAAAGTCACAGAGAGAAATGCTTTAGGAGCTGCAGGCTTGTAGATGGGTTTTTCACCCACACAACCACAATATTTACACCTCCTCAAATTCTTTACTGCAGGTGCATAAATCCTATCCTATGTATCACACAATAACAAACTTATACTCACATATTTGCTCCAGTTGCTGCAGAGTAAATGGTGCAAAACACAAATCGAGGTGAAGTCAGGAACAAAATGTGTGCATCTGCAACTCGATTAATTTTTCAGTGACAACTGCGCCCATGGTGAATATTTTTTTCACTAGCTGTTTATTTGTGAATATTCTTCTGCCATAAACAAACCAAAATTTATAACTGCTTGAACTTCTCATTAACCCAAGGTTCTGCAAACTTTTTAATTTTAAAGGAGCTGTTTTGCACACAAAAGCACACTTACAAATGAAATAAGCAATCAATTGGTCATTATCGCCTGCCACAGAAAGACCAAAACAATGCCCGTGTTTTTGTGTCTGATTTTTACCAAACTATCTCATGAATCACCAGACGGATTTTAATAAAACTAACAAAAATTATTCATTGGATACACCTCTATAACTTACTAACTTTTTAGAGTAAACCTGATTCAATATGGCTGCCACAGATAACTAACCTTAAAAACACAAAAATGGCTATATTTAAGTCACATTTAGAGATACTGCGCTGAAATGTGGTTGGTAGTAGCTGACACTGATTCCCAATGCAGATTCTGAGCAGTAACACATTGCCCAGGTCTACATTTTGCCTTTAACTATTTGGAAATCACCGAGTTATGCAGCCTTTTCTCTGCACAGTACTATTAGTAGCGATGTTAGGTGTTTGCCTGTAGCAAAATATCCCACAAGTCATTGGACAGATTTTATTGAAGCTCTCAGAAAGAAATCATTGTGTGCACATCTATAACTGCTTAACTTTTGGAGCCAACCCTACTCAAGATGGCTGTAGCTCGGTGATCAGTGCTGCAGTCTCATAACCCTGAGGCTGTGGGTTTGAGCTCAGCTTGCATCAGGAAACCTGGGCTCAAACCGAATGGCTATAAATTAGTCAATTATACAAATATTGCGTTATAATTTTGAGGTACTAGCTGATAGCTCTTAGCTGTCATAGATTTGAGTTATTGTTTGAGTTTATTTTGTATTAAGTTTGTTTCTTCAATTCAGTTATTTTTGGTTGTTCCTGTGTTTAGTTTTGTTAGATGTTTTTTTGCTCCCTGTGCCCTCTGTGTTCTTTCATATTTCACTTGTCCTCAGTCAATCACCTGTTTGCCTGCCACGCCCATCTACACCTGCCCCAAGTTTTGTAATCGCTCACCTGTGCCCACTTCCCCTAATTACCTTCTGTCTTTAAAACCTGGTCATCGCCTCCATTTACTCACTGGTCGGTTGTCGCTTTTATGCGCTGTCTGGTTCCCCTCATGTCTTGCCTCTTGTGTTAGCTACGTTTTGGATTTTGTTAAGTTTTGTATTTAGTTTAGTTTTGCTGCCATGTCAGCTTTTTGTTTTTGTCTTTCTATTTTTCCTCCTGGAGCAATGAGTCTGCGCATTGGGTTTGCCTCTCTCTCCACCATACATGACATTAACTCTTAGTTATTCTGAGGACACTGTTTGTGATCAGGGGAGACGGTGCCTTTTCAGTTGCTTGTTCTTGGCTCTGGAATATTCTCCTTTTGTCTGTGAGGTCTGCTGGGTCTTTAAAGGATTTTAAGTGTTTTAGAAACGTATCTTTATAAACAGATGTATAATTCCAGAGAGTGTAAACATTAGGCCAGCTGTTGTTGTAAGCTCAGCTTATTTTAATGGGGTGACCAAAATAGCTCCAGTATAAGACCATCATTTCACATCATGAGATGATCTTAGTCTAAAACTGGCATGAAAGGATATACATTCCTTCAAGGAGTGCCAGGTCTTTAATTTTATCTGTTGCTCTCCATGTTGTGAGCAGACAATGAACTCTGCCACACCACGGAAACCTTTCAAGAATGCTAGAAGGAATGTAAAAAAACTCACTGAAGCTGTGCACACGCTCAAAGACATAAAAGAAGTAAAGGTCTTGTGATTCTGGTCTGACAAGAAATTTATTAGCAGTGTTAGATAATCTCAACAAACCAAAATATAAGGACTTGTGTCAAAGTTTGTTAGTAACTTTATGAATCTCCATTGCTTTCCTTGACCTACATCAAATTTCATGCCACAACTGAACACATCACTGTTTTTATCTTTTAAACCTGGAAGAGCAAATCCAAGAGCTCTGCTCCACTGTTTACCACTGACAGGCTTCATTCAGCATTCACACTATTGTTATCCTGTTTATACTTTCTTTTGTATGTTTTTTGCAATCAAACTACTTCTGTATAGTTTGTATTATTTTAATCATTCATATATCAAAATGTTCAGCTCAATTTGGAATAGCGTGCTATGACTTATACTTTTTCTAACATTTATACATTTTAAATTATTCAGTTTTATTGACAAAAACATTTCCCATAGAAATACATTGTGATCTCTTCAGTTTCTTCAAGAACAAAGTTCTCTGAAATCATCTTCATTCTTGTGCTAGTTTTGTTTTCTTATGCTCCTTTCAGTTTTTAGCTACTGTCTTGCTCATTATAGCTTTTATAAAAGCTACAGTTTTGCTCCATCTAGCTTCTAGCTACTGTTTTGCTACATTTTACCTTTAGCTATGGTTTTGGCACACTTAGCTTCTAGCCCCTGTTTTTTTCTTTCAGGTAATAAGACTCCTAAGGTCACATCCTCTGTGTTGTAGGAAGCAATGAAGACTTTTAAAGGGAGGCAGATTATATCTTATAGGGGCCATCAGAGAAAATCTAGCAGAGAGAAACTAGCCAGGTTATGAGTGCATTTAATTTTAAGATTCTCTATAATCAACTTTAAAACAGCCAGATATGAATAAAGAGCGCATGTCTTTAGAAGCTGAATATGATCTTATCACATCACAGCAGCATCTTTTACTCAATTTGAGATCTAATTTTTATGAGCGGGGGAAAAGTAAATTGCTGGCTCAACGACTACAACAAATATCTGCATCCCAGTTTATACCTTTAGTTGAAGCCCAGGTCTAGATGGCTTCCCATCTGAATTCTACAAAACTTTAGGAAGCAGCTCGCCTCAATTTAATGTCCTTTGTGGTAACAATGGTATTGTTATAACAATAACATTAACAACAATCCTCATACACAAAGTCAGAAAATGTTTAATTTTGGGCTGTACTGCAAAATGTTTTTTGTCCCACGTTAAAGTTAAAGGATGTCAGATCATTCTGAACTGAGCACCACAGTGATGTGCTTTGACAAGTTTGTATCTATGCATATAAGTAATGTGTATGGAAATGCATGTGTACTTATAGATATTTATTATTTTTATTATTTATTTTTCTTGGTTGTTAGGGGTTTAATGCCAGGGTGGGGGTATGTTTGTTTATTGTTAATTGTTGATTTAGTGTTAAAATAAAGACAAAATACTTTTTTCTTTGCTGCAAGAGTAAAGTCAAAGTTCAGACCTGCGACTGGTTTTGTTTTGCCCCAGCTCCAAGTATGGAGAAATTCAACCCAAAACACCCCATCCCCACCCCTTCAGCAGGAGCTTGATATGTATTACTGTGGAGCTAAACACACCCCCTCTGCTGCAGAGGAATGTGCCCATTTTGAGTCCAAAAGTCAACTAGATTTCCAATTTATTTTCACGTCTGTGTGTGTGTGTGTGTGTTTGTTTGTATGTTAGCAAAATATTTCATGAAGTTCTGGATGGATTTTAAAGAAACTCTCAAAAAGTTTTGCTGGTGTTGATAATTTGCTGTTGCAGTAGCAGCAGAGTCATTCCCAACTTATACTCTAAGCACTAACTAACTGTACAAGATTTTGGTGTAAAACTTTGCCATTTGAAGTCAAATCTGTGTGTTTGCAAAATATTGGATTTTAATAAAGCTCTCAGAAAGTAAACATTTGATGTACATTGTACATTTACAACTGATTAACTTTTGGAGTCAACCCAATTCAAGATCGCCATCATAGCCAACTGACCTTAAAAAACTCAGAAATTACTCTAATTCAGTCAATTTTACAAATATTGAGCTAAGACAAGGTGTTGGTACTCAAAGCTCTACACATTGTCATGTTTTGGTTAAAACTTTGGCAATAACTTTTAGAGCCTAATTCAAAATAGCCACCACAGCTAATCAAACTTACCCATGGAAACGTGGCTCTAGCTCAGTTAATTTTACAGATATTCAGCTAAAATTTGATGTAGTAGTAGTTGAGAATCATTCACAACTAGAGAAATTGCATTTTCACCAAAAACGCAGTGAGAATGCTGAGTGCTGACTAACGGCTGAAATTTGTTGAAGAATGAATCAGTAACTGAAATGGTAAAGTTAAAACAAGCACAACAGAAGCTCAAACCATAAGTAAAAGCTAAAATTAGCAAAGCCATATCTTCAGTAAAAGCCAAAATTAACACAATCTTAGGTGAAAAATAAAATATTAACAAAACCATATCTAAAACTCAAAATTAGTAAGACAGTGGGAATGAACTAAAGCTAAACGCAGCCAGATTTACATTCAAATATTACATGCAGCCCAATTCAACCTAATTAAATTACAACTCAAAACAATCACCTTCAGTAAGTTATAAAAATCAGTAAAAAGTTGTCCATCTGAGGAAGTCAGCAGATCACATCAGATCTTCTCTTTGATTCAGCCACAATCTTGAGCTTGCACCAGGCCGTGAGGAAAAAAAACTGCAGCTTATTTGCAGCTTTAGTCTATTTCATTATTTAAAAAGAGCTGGTAGTGTCAGCAATGACAGTTACACAGTTAGTTATTTTTCCACCCTGAGCATTTCCATTGCCTTTGAGATGGCAGTGAACATATTGTCTATGTGTTAATTATCTTAACATGTACGTGTTAGATGCAGGTGTAAGGATTGCCTGGTGAGGCTTATAGGAGTTTGGCTCTGTCAGTGATGGAGCTCAGTAGGCTTGCTCTAGCAATACCTAATTTTGCATTTTAAATAAAAACTATGTTTTTTCCTATTGTGTGATTGCTGAGTCACACTATTGTTTTCCTTTTTTTTAGTTTTTTGCAAACTACTTCTACATACTTTTTGTCAATTTAACTATTCAGATATAAGAACATTCTGTTCAACTGAGAATGGTGTGAATGATTTTTGGTTTTTGTAATGTTTATACTTTTCATAATATTTAACTTTAGTTACTAATATTTTCCCTACAGAAATACAACACTGAAATCTCTTCAAATCCTTCAAAACATTGTTCTCTTTGAACTCTTAACCTACTTGCTCTATTTTTGTCTTCTAATGCTACTTTTAGCTTTTTCTTAGCATTTTGCTAATTTTGCCTTTTAACTACTATTCTTCTTTGCAACTTTTAATTCCTTTTAGCTTTCAGCTTGTATTTTGCTACTTTTATCTAGTATTTTGCTATCTATAGCTTTTATCTTGTGTTTTCTTTTATTTTTAGTCTTAAGCTACCATTTTACTTAAAGCAAAATTAAGCTACCAGTTCTCAGATGAGTTAGAAATCCTAAAAATCACATAGAAGAAATTGGAGGATGACAGCACTTAAAATATAAAGGGCATTTTTTTACACAATTTATAGTTCATGGAATGAATTATAAATAAACAATCCCAGTTTATCATTATGGCATTAAGGTGACCAAACTGATGGACCATAAAAATGTCATTCTGAAACCAACTCATTAAATCATAAAAGTGGAGGATAGAGAGGAGTTATTGAGGCTTTAATTAAATAATAAATGAAATAAAATAATTCTTGTCATGATAATGATTCTGAAGTGAACAACACGGAAGAATTATAAAATTATATTATGGACATGCTTTATAGCACTGGTAGCATCCAACTAATAGCATTAGCCTCAGTGAAAACTAAAACTAAAAAGTTTACTTTTGCCATCTAAAACAGATAATTTAGTGCAAGTTTGAAAATATTGGCTTGAAGTGTTCCTTTCTAATTTAACAATGTAAAGCAGTTTTAAATTGGAGAAGAAAATGGATAGATGAATATATAACATTTAAGACAGAGTGTCAGGTATGAAGAGCTGCACTGCACCAGGGCCCCCAGAAAAGGGCCCTGGTGAATTCCATTCAACTACTGGCCAATCACCTGTCTCTGTACAACATGGAATCTCCTGTCAGGCATCATAGCGGCTAAGATGAATAGGCACATGGGTCAATACCTGAGTGAAGCACAGAAAGGAATTGGCACAAACACCAAAGGAGCCAAGCACCAGCTACTGCTCGATAGAACCATAGCTCAAGACTGTAAGACCAGACACACAAACCTATGCACCACCTGGATTGACTACAGGAAAGCCTATAACTTGATGCCCCACACATGGATACTGGAGTGCTTGAAACTGCACAACATCGACAGGACAATACAAACCTTCATTAAGAACTCAATGGGAATGTGGAAGATGACTCTAGAGGCTAATTCAAAGCCAGTTGCACAAGTCAGCATCAAGTGAGCCATATACCAAGGTGATGCTCTGTCCCCTCTCTCTGTAGGTACTTGGTTGTGGCTGACTTCCTTGTGGCCTCATCCTGGTTGGCATTTGTTTGTGGGATTCCAAGGTACTTGTAGCTGTCCTGGACATCTGCAATGTTGCCTTCAGGTAGTTAAACCCCTTCAGTTGTGATCATCTTCCCTCTCTTGGACACCATTCAGCCACATTTATCCAGTTTGAATGTCATTCCAATGTCCTTGCTGTTTAATCTGGTGAGGTGGAATAGTGAATCAATGTTGCACTAAATCTTGGCATACAACTTGAGTCATCCATGTAGAGGTGGTGACTGATGACTGTTCCACTTTGGAACTGGCATCCATAGCCACTCCTTGCAATGATCTGGATGAGGAGGTTCAGGCCCATGCAATACAGGAGAAAGGCAGGTCCTGATGAGCCAGCTGAATGATAAGAACAAAGTCCAAGCCTTTAACACATATGCAGTGCCAGTCATCATATACCCCGCTGTTTTTTCTTTTATTGCTGTCAAAAATCAATAACTATTTATATAAATCAGCCTTTTTGACAAAAAAACAAAAACATAATAAACTCCTTAAGTGTCAAAGTGAAATCAAATTTCTACAGTTAATACCAGTTAAATCAAATATTTAAGTGATTGCATAAATATTCCCTAAAGTCACTGTCCTAATTCAGTGCAGAAAAGAAATTGTGAAAAATTACAAGTCAGGGGATGGATACAAAAGGATTTCCAAGGCCCTAAACATTCCCAGGTGTTCTGTTAAATCCATCATCAACAAAAAGAGGGAATATGAGTCATGTGTAAATCTGCAGACTGTCCTGACAAACTGAGTGACTGTGAAGAAGGAGAATAGTGAAAGAGAACACCAAGACACCTGTAAGCTCTCTGAAGAAGTTCCAAGCTTCAGCAGGTGAGATGAGAGAAACTGAGCTACAACAACTGTTGTCCAGGTTCTTCATTAGTCCGAGCTTTATGAGAGAGTGGCAAAGAGAAAGACTGTTTTAAAAAAGTCATATTAAATATTGACTAGAGTTTGCCAAAGGCATGTGGAAGACTCCATGATCGAGTCCTTTTCGGCAGCTGGCCCTATTTGAAATTTAATATGATTTTTTTTTATTAAAAATGCAAACTAACTTGAAGATTAATTTCTGCCCCTGACAAGAAGGACAATTTTGCTGATCGTGACAAGGTCATGGAAACAACCTAGCGCAGAATTTATACGCATGTTGTTCATGTCATGCTATGGGTGGCGTGATCTTCTAGTTTGTAGCTGCATTCTGAAGCAGTTTGAAAGAGTTGTACAAAGGCAGGGTCCAGGGTGTGATGTGATCCTGGGATCCTGGGTATAGGTGGTAGTATCATTGTCAAAACATACTGCTGATGTAATGAGAGTGCAGGAAATTGAATTGGATGCATGCAAAATAGCAGTGAGTACTAAAGCCAATATCTCACTGGACAACGACTGTTATAGAATAGTTGGTGACTCAAAATTGTGAGAATTTAGATGAACTTTCAATTGAAATCCAACTGAATTCTTAGTGTTTGTAGCATCATGAGTGCCTTCACACTAAAAAAGGTTTTCCAAATTTGCTGCCATCCAGTCACTGTCTAATAGGCTGAAAAAGTTGCAGAGAGCATAGTGGGGTCATTATGAAAGTGGGAAAGGACCCTAACCAAGGCAGTTTACTACTTATTGGGCAGTTTTTAGAAAAAGAAAAAGTCAAATCTGTTGAGTGTGTTGTTTTTTTGTTTTTTGTTTTTTTTTGTAATCTCAGAGCAGGTTAATCCTTGATGCATTAAGATGAAGTGGATAAAAGACTTACATGGCTTCAATGATGCTATTTAAAGACACAGACATATTTGTTAGCACCCTTCCCCAACAATCAAAAAAACCTAACTGTTTGAGGCAGATGGCCACCCATCCTGAGTCTGGTTTTAGTTTTGCTGTAGGTTTATTCCTGTTAAAAGGGAGGTGTTCCTTTCTACTGTTGCCAACATGCTGCTCAGAATGTTGGGAAGATTTGATGCAATCTGCTGGCTTCCTAAGATATATAACTTACTAATTTGTATTTCATAATGTACTGTATGTGAATGCACTGTGTTAAAAAGGATTGAATTTACTGTAACTTGATTTGAATCTGACTTGAATAAAATTGTTATATTTGTTGTACACATGGAACTAATGTAAATATAGAACTGATGTGACTGGAATCAACAAGCTCCACTTTCATTCCATCAGTCCCAGAATCATCTCCCAGAGACTTTGGCTGTTTATCAACATACATTTTGGTAAATTCCTGCCTGGACTTTTAGGGTTTTCTGTCAGAAGATGAGTCCTCCTGGGTCTTCTTCCATGGAGCCCATTATGATTCAAAATGTGACGAATGATGTGATCAGAAAGTGACGTCTATTGACCTTGGAGATTAGCTTAAATGGGTTTGGATGGTTTCCTTGCTTCTTTTTCTACTTTTTGCTCTATCCATCTGATCAACCTGAGGTTGCATTTCCTCTTGCACCCATATCCTGTGAGGTTGGCTACAGTCCCATAAACCTGATACTTTTTAATAATATTGGCTGCTTGGAGATGGTCTTGTAGCTTTTACCTTCAACATGTATATCTATATAATTTTTTTTGTGCTCTCGCTTTTGCTTTCTCTGCTCCATGTTCAGTGAGGGGAACACAACCACACCAAACTACCCTGTGACATGTTTGTTCCCTTTAAACAGGCTGAATATCAGATGAAAAGCTTAAAGGGAATTGTGATACAAATTAAGGTCAAACACTTAATTTGAAATATGACTATAAAGCAAGGATTAACAACAAACAAATTTGTCTACTATCTTAGCATATCTTTGTAAAATAAAAACAAATTATATCATTTGTATCAATTTAAAAAGCATACGATGTAAAGTTTTTTGCAGAACCTAGCTGGTTAAAAGGTGTCATAAGTGTAAAGTGTTGTACCGTTTAGGTCTTCACAAGAAATAGGACTGTGCTGATGGCCACATCACAACTTGCTCTTGTATCACATCAGCAAGATTATTCCAGGATACATTTTTTTTTTCTTCTAGCAAATGCAGGACAACATATCACTCATTTTAGCAGTGCTTTGCTAAACTGTGTCAAGTGCTGTTAGATACAGCTGCTTGTGATAATCTGACAGCCTCTCAGGCTTGCTTGACCTTGTACGCTTGTCTGAATATTACTTGCTACAATGAGTGAAACAGGAAATGTGTTCTGACAGGTAACCAATGAAACAGCTGCCCTTTGTTATCGATTATTGTTTATGTAGACTGCATCCTCTTTATATCTCAAATCCAACATGGAGAACAAAATACAATATGTATGCAAAGATAAGAGGCAGGATTAGGTATCATTTGTTTATGTGCAACTGCTAAAACAAAGACAGCAGCACAGCTCTTCTTACTACCACTGTTTGTTTCCTTCTTTCTCTACCTCCCACCCACCTCCCATGTTTCTTATGAGTCACTCCATGTTTCCTGTGATTCCCACCACCCCCAACCATGTCCATTCACACTGACTCTCTCTTTTGTGTGTTTACCTCAATAAACACAATTAATGCAGCTTTTGCTAAAGAAAAAATAGTCTGGTGTTAAGACAGAGCTGCACAAAAAGGTAATCACAGCAGCATCTCACACTCCTCCGCTTGACCTTGTTCAGGGGTAAAGACTAACAGGGAGCCTCACCAAATAGATCTGTTGAAAGGTCACAGGAATAAATTGCAACGTAGTTATAACAAAATGTGTGCTGTACAGAAAGGAAAAGTGCCACTGGAATCACTGAGTCGTATGTGTGCCACATTTATTAGACAGTCAGTTTATAAAATTTATGATAATTAAGATGCTCTGTGTTTATATAACAAGAGTTGTTGAAATGCATTCTCATGGACAAATTTTACTGTTTTATTCTTTACAAAACACAACAGTGACAGTGAAATTGGTCAAAACTAAAGCCAGTATCTCACTGGGCTGTAATTGTTGAAGACTATTTGGCGAACAGCTTCCAAAATCTTTTGAAATGTTCTCATAGATTCTCAATTTCCTTGCATGAGTCCCAGAGGCTTGCAGTCTTGCTGCCTGAATGAACATGTTCAAAAAATTTGAGCAGCAATCTTTCTCTCAAAACAGTTGCAGAGTCATTGTGGCGATCTCCAACCCTTCGCAATTTAGTTTCAGTAACTCTAGAGTGCCAGCGCTGTATTTTGACACTTGACACAGGAGCACTTCTTATAATAGAAAACACCCGAGGCTACAGCCTTAGATGTCCTGATCTAAAAGCCACACAGATGATAAATTATAATTAAAAGGCCTAGCATTTCTTGAAGGGATGTATATTGCCAACTGAGAAGAGAAAGGGTTGTAGCTGTTTTATTAAAACTGTGAAAACATTGTTATGTGCAATCTCCTGCAATATTCTGAGATATCACATTTAGAGTATGTGTTATGAATGACTATCAGCTACTGCCACATCAAATTTCAGCTCAAAGTCTATAAAAATGTTTAAGTTCTAAAATTAGCTGGCTCAGTTTTGGTGGTCATCTTGAATAGAGTTCACTCCAAAAGTTAATCATAGGGTTTTTCCATTGTAGAGGTTCCTGGGCTAGGCTAGGGCTGGATCTATTGCTGGTTCTTAAACGGTTCTAGTTAAGAACCAGTTTGGTTTTCTACAGCCAGAGAGCTTACTCAGAGACAGGTCATTACTTTCTAAAACTCTCAGAAAGGGGGTGTCTTGGTCCAGTGGGTAGGGTGGTCAACGAACCGACAAAGGTTGGGGGTTCGTCCTCCAACCCTCTGATTGGAATACAATCCCCAGTCCCTGCAGTGTGCCAAAATGTCCCTGGGCAAAACAGTCCACCCCCCCCCCCCCCAACTCCTACCAATGTGTTTAATAGTGTATGAGTGAGAATACAAAATTGCTGTTTATAGTGTGTAAAAATATATAAGTGAAAGCACTGTACGAGTGTGTATGAATGGGTGAATGGAAAACTCTGTAAACTCTGTTTTTACAGAACCTGGAGAGGTTAAAAAGGCATATATAACTGTGAACCATTTAATTTTGGCTACAACAATTAAGTATTGGAGTAAACACAATTTATGATGGCTGCCACAGCTAATTGACATTATCCTCCTTAAACATGTCTATAACTCAGTAAAGTTTACAGATACTGAGGTAAAATTTGTTGTGGTAGTAGCTGGGAGTCATCCCCAACACATATTCTAAGCGCTTAAAGATCACGCAATATCACAGGTGAACAAGCATGTTATTTTCAGGGTTTGACCTAAATGGCTACAACGCAGTCCTTTCTCAGCATAACATGATCTTAGTCTAAAACTCTGGCAAATATATATATATATTATCATTATTTTTTTGCTTTTCTTAGAATTATTGAGTTTTATTTATTGTGACAGGTGATTTAGGGTATTCAAAGTTCTACAAAAATAATGGTTCTACTACAATATACAACAATGTTGTTCCTTCTAAACTAATTAAAAAGCACTGATTGAGTTTGGGTCGTTTTGTACAGTCAAGAACAAATGAATTAGCAGAAGAAGCGACTGACAACTGCAGCGTTGCATTTTTGTGAAACTATACTGTTTGTTTCCTTGTTGTATGTTGAACAAAGAATGGGCCTGTACTTTTCTTGCCCCGCCCTCATGTTGTTGTACACTGAGAAGGGAGGGGCCCACCTGCTGCTCCAGGTAGCAGGAACAGGAACATATGTTGCTTTATTACTCAGTGTGTGAGTGTGTGTAACCACATCTGTTCATGCATGTGTGCTGAAAGCGCTGTGTCTCCTTATTGTCTGTCTGCAAGTGGGGGAAGGGGTACCTGACTCTCAGATTCCATGGTTCTCTTGCTGTGAGCTGTGTTTTTATTTGTGTTTTACTTGCCTATACCATGTTCTAAAATATTTTAATGAAGTCTCTTATCATTGCTATGCTGATGAAATTCAGCATTTTATTACTTTTAAATCTCACAATGTCTATAAAGTATCTGTCCTGCAAAGCTATTTGGAATGTAATGAATGGTGTTTGTTTGATAACTTTCTCCAGCTGAATGAGAAAAAAACAAGTCATTTGATCCATATGTCAAAAGCGTTGTCGGGTCTTTTTTTCAGCTGAGAAATATCAACAGAATGAATGTTATCATTTCCAGTGTGGAGATGGAAATCTTTTATTTCAGAATTACTTTTGTAATTTTAGTTTTTCCTGCTTTAGTAAATCTTTTTTGGATTGTCTGCAGCTTGTCCAAAGCACAGCTGCTAAGCTTCAGAACGTCTTAGTGTTCTCATGTCACATCTTTACCAGTCTCTGTATTGGCTTTTGTGAATGACACATCTATTTGTAAATGTTTCAACTGATATGTTATTTCTTAGCTTTTTCATTATGTTTTATTTCTCTCTCTTTTTCTTCTCTTATTCCTATTATTTATTATGGTGTATTTTAATTGTGCTGTAACAACTGTGGTTTTTATGTTTGGAAATCTTTGTGCTGCTGCTGTTCTTGGCCAGGTCTCTTTTGGAGAGGAGATTTTTAATCTCAACGAGATCTACCTGGCTAAATAAAGGCTGCCACAGCCAACTGCCCTTAAAGAAAAATACAAAAATGGCTGGACTTCAGTCAATTTTGCACATATTTACTGAAGTCCTAAGATTTGTCATGGTAGTAGTTGAGAATGAGTCCAAATAAATGTATTCAACACTGACAGATGTGCAATATCTTTGTTTAATAATTTTTGCCAATAAGTATCTGGAGTCAATTCTGCCTATTAGCAAACTATTTCATGAACAACTGAATGGATTTTAATAAAATTTTCAGGAAAAAAGCAATAGATGTCAGCAACTGACATTAGAAAACACATAAATGGCTATAATTCAGTCAGTTTTTACAGATATGGAGCTAAGATTTTGTATGGTAGCAGCTTGGTGTCATTCGCAACACATACTCAAAGTGCCATACACTGATCTCTGCTTAAAACTTTAGCATTGACTATTGGAGCCAACCCTGTTTGTCTGTTAGCAAAATACCTCAGAAACCACTTGATAGATTTAAATGAAACTTTCAGAAAGTAAACACTGTATGTATACAAATAATTAACTTTTTGAGTCATTCAATTCAAGATGACTGCCACAGCTAAACAACTTCAGTCACCATAGAAATAGCTCTAACACAGTTAATTTAACAGATATTAAGCTAAAAATTAGGTCTGGTAGTAGCCGAGAGTCATTCAAAACAAGTATTCTGAGCGTGAGATCTTGCATTATCATGTGAGATTTTGTTATTTTCAAGGTTTAAGCAAAAAGTATACAACTCACTCATTTCTCAACATAAGATGATCTTAATTTAGGGTGACCAGACATCCTCTTTTCCCCAGACATGTCCTCTTATAAGACCAATAAAATGCAGGGATTTCATAATCATCCAGGATTTTATTTAATTTTAGTCTCAAACATTTTCACATATTATTTGCAATGTGCTTCCAACTTCGTCCTCTCCCTCCTTAGTTCCACTTGCCGTAGTGAGTAGGGGGAGAAGTAAAATAATACATTCAAAGGATAATTAGTGCCATTGGTCGATCACAATCTGTCATGGATCTTAGTTTTAAATAGAAGTTGCTGACAAAAATGTTGAAACAAACAGAGTAAAAAATGTTTTTATTATAGTAGAAACACAGAAATAAAATGGCTTGGTCTGAATTCACCAAATTTGAAAGAGGAAAGAAGTTTGATTACTGGAGAGCTTGTGGAAAATAAGGTATAGAAGTTCTTCTGAATTAATTTCTCTCCTCTTTGTAGTTTCAAGGGGAGGTTCATGATCCAGGAATCTGAGGAACAAGGGGGAAGAAGAGGGAGACGACAAGGAAGTCACGAGGTTTTCAGTGTATATGTACTACAGATTGGTTGTCAATTTGAGGAAAAATGAATTCTGAAGGAAACTAGATGAAGTGGTAGAAGGTAGTGTCCTCAAACAGGAGAGAGTGGTGATTGGAGCAGACTTCAATGGTCATATTGGAGAAGGGAACAGAGGAGTTGAAAATGTGCTGGGTAGGTATGGTGTGAAGGATAGGAATGCCCAAAGACAAGTGGTTGTTGATTTTGCAAAGAGGATGAAAATAGCTGTGGTGAACACCTATTTTTAGAAAAGAGAGGAACACAGGGTGACATACAAGAATAGAGGCAGGTGGACACAGGTGTATTATATCCTTAGCAGGAGATGTCACCTGAAAGAAATTGGAGATTGTAAGGTGGTGCTAGGGGAGAGTAAAGCAAGACAGCATAGGATAATAATTTGTAAAATTATATTATTAACAAAGAAGTGAAAGATGGTAAAGACAGAACCAAACATTAAATGGTGGAAGCTGAAGAAGGTGATTGTTCAAGGAAAAATTGCATCAGACCTTAGTGAGGAGCTACCAGAGGACTGAAAAAGTACAGCTAAGGATCAAGAAAAACTGTCTAGCAATTGCTTGGTGTTTCTTCTGGTCAGAGGAAAGAAGACAAGAAAAGTCGGTAGTGAAAAGTCCAGGATATCATTCATAGGAAGAAGATAAACAGAAAAAGTGGGATAGTCAAGAAGTTGACAGAAGTACTATGAGGCAAAGTTGACAACACCACTGTGAGGCTAAGCACATAAAAACGTAACAGTGGTAAAGGTGAAGGTGGCTGGAGGCTGAACAGTAAAGAAGGGGAAAAGGACTTGTATCATTTAGCTAAGCAAAGATATTTTGTTAAATGACAAATAGGGTTGACTACAACAGTTAGTACTAAAGATCTTGCGCAATGTGTAGCACTTGGAGTATGTGTTGTAAATGACTCTCAGATACAAACACACAAGATTTTAGCTGAATATCTGTAAAATGAACTGAATTATAGCCATTTTTGTGTTTTCTAAGGTCAGTTGGCTGTGGCAACCCTCTTGAATTGGCTTGGCTCCAAAAGTGAATGAGTTGAAGAGGAACATCCAGTGATTCTTTCCTGAAAGACTGTTTATAATCCATCTAGTGATTCATGGGATGTTTTGATAACAGACAGCCAGAGGTGACTCTAAATAGTTAATGGCAAAATTTAAAATCTTGCACAATCTGTTAGCACTAAGAATATGTGTTGCGGATCAGTCTCAGCTATTGCCACACCAAAGTTTTGGTCATATCTGTAAAATTGACTGAGGTAAACCTATCTTTACATTTGATAAGGTCAGTTGGCTGTGGGAGCTATCTTGGTTAAGTCGAAAAGTTAATCAGTTGCAGATTCATAGCCAGTGATTACTTTCTGTAAGTTTTGATAAAAATAGTACAGTGGTTCATGAGATACACACAGACACAAGCAAAAACATTATCATCCAACTTAATAGAGTTGCAATTCAAGGGATTTCCAGAAAGCCAATTTTTACAGTGTAATGACTAACTGCAGCAGAGTGTGCCTGTTTGTACACAGCAATCAAGATTGTGTGTTCATATTAGAGATGTGATGTTCACGAACAATCCAAATCTTTTGAACGGCTCTTTAACATGAACAAAAAGAGCTGGATCGCAGGCAGTAAAGAGCTGTTCTTTTTTTTTTTTTACCCCCCTCTTCGTGTTTTCCTCCTCAAATGTGAAACCAAAAAAGGTTAAAAACAAAAGCAACTGGACTTCAATTTGTAGTTTGAAGACGTTTCGCTTCTCATCCGAGGAGCT
>JAOXNZ010000177.1:24370160-24384956 GCA_028566095.1 Kryptolebias brasiliensis | reverse complement strand
CCTCCTCCTCCCTCCCCCTGTGTTCCAGAGACTAAACTGGATGCTCAGGCTCACAAGGAGAGATTTGGGTGTCAGCTTTGGAGCGCTCTGTCTGTGAGTCAGCCATCACTCACCAACTCCATGTTTTTTTTTTTTGTTATTTTAATTTGCTCATGCACACCAACACACAGTGCACACAGCAAACCCAGTTGCAGATGATTCAAGCAAACAGCAAGTCAGTTGTAAGACAAACTGAGAGCCAGACTGGACTTCATATTTCACAGAGCACAAACACAAAGCAGTCCACTTCACAGGATCGCTGACCTTTCCACACAACACTGTAACTAACTACTTTAGTCCACGGCCATTTATTATATGGAGCAAAGCACCGTGAAGTGTTGTTCTGTGTCGAGGAGAAAAGGAGGAACCTGTGTGGTGTAACCCCCAAAGAAAAACATCTCTCTCCCAGTACTGCACGTGTTTCAATTCAGAGTTGATTTGTCACCTCTGAGCAGAGCTTCTATTATCACTGCAGCCACATGAATGCTTTGTTACATCTATTGTCAGGACACAATGCTGAATTCTATCCTTTGACTCAAAAGATTGTTTTGTTAAAATAAAAACTACATGTATATTTAAATATATTCTATGCCACTTAAGAAATGG
This sequence comes from Kryptolebias brasiliensis, assembly GCA_028566095.1. NCBI lineage: Eukaryota > Metazoa > Chordata > Actinopteri > Cyprinodontiformes > Rivulidae > Kryptolebias > Kryptolebias brasiliensis. Next base: position 24,384,311 of record JAOXNZ010000177.1, on the reverse strand, counting down.
GCAATCCAAGAGTGCTCCAGGCAAAATGATCTAGAAGCTTGGCACAGTTTGTACGATTAAAGCAAATACATCTTATTTTAAGTAAGGCAAGAAAAGTTACTTTCTCCCCAAGTGACATTTAGAAACCTGCAAGTATGAGACTAGAGCTCCCCCTACTGACCAAACACAAAACGGCTTCCGAAACACACTGAATGAGGGCGGAGCCAGGTGTGGGAGGGGCTAAATAGCTGAAGAGAGGAGGGGCTGAGAGAAACACCTTCATCTGGTGGACGATCACAATAACTACAACTAAAATGAAAAGTCATATTTTATTGAAAGCTTGAATTTCCATCCATCCATCCATTTTCTTTATCCGCTTCTCCATTCCGGGTCACGGGGAGCCGGTGCCTATTTCCAGCAGTCACTGTGCAAGAGGCGGGGTACACCCTGGACAGATCGCAAGTCCATCGCAGGGCCACACAGAGACAAACGAGACAAACAACCATTTACACTCTCACTCACACCTAAGGACAATTTTAAGAGTTACCAATTAACCGAACATGCATGTTTTTAACATAAAGATATTAAAATATAAATATGACCCTAAAGTCTGCAGAGTATTTTACAAAAAAACGAAATAATTAATATGTAAAGTGTGATCTAACTATTTATATGACCTACTGTCAACACACATGACAATATGAGGTAAACTGTTAGCCTTGTTATAACTTTTCACTTGTTAAATTGTGAGGTTCATGTGTTATTTTTTTTTTTTAATGATTGTGTCTAGACAGTTGTAATTTTCTATATGCACGATTTTGTCCATAATTTTATAATTTTATCTTAACACATTTTCAGTCTTTTTGAATGCATCTTTAAAAGTTTCTTCGGGTAGCTACTGACTGCTTGTATCGGGACTAAACTGATTATCAAAGATGGTTCGTAACAGTACGTATTTATTGATTCATGTCAAACCATTTCACAGCAATTTATGAATCATTCACACGTAAAAACAAATTCCTCAAGGGACAAAAAAAATGTGTCTACATATAATATTGCTTAGCAAAGTACTTTTTAATTTGACCAAATCATTAGTTATTCAAAACTTTTCCAATTCTGTAATTTCCGAGTTGCTCCTGAAGGCAGCACAGCATTGTCATTGACTGATGTAGCAGCCTGCTCCTTATACACGTGTAGAGCCAATGTGAGGGTCGATGGGTCTTTAAGGAGCCCCTGTAACACAATAAGTTAATATTTGGGTTTTTAGATTTCATCTGGCTAAAGATATTGTGGTCGTCTTCGTGGCGAACTGTACGTGTAAAGACAAAGCTGTCGCTGAAGATATTTTGGTAAGTTAAAATATGACGCTGACAAAAGAGGCTAGCTTGGAAACATAAGCTAAACTTAATGTACGGTTAACTTCCGGCCTAAGTCACCAAAGTAAAATTATTTTTTATTTAAATGTGCCACGCGTTTCAGTACAGTACGACAGTAAGACAAACAACACATGAGAAGTACTCTAGTAAGATAAAATAAAGTATAAGCTGTATGATCAGTACTCACATTTTTTATACGCGCGTTTCCATGTAAAGATGACTATTATTTTGAAAGCAATGTGAGACGTTTTACTGTTAGATGGTTTTCTAGCTTGTTAAAAACAAGAACATTAGCAACAATTTTTGCTCAAACAAATTACCTAAAATCGGGAATTCGTTGTGCAAATAGTCTATTTAGGTTTTCCCTGTAGACACTAAAGAGACCGTTGCTGTTGTGATTTGACGATAATATCTACCGATACTAACGCATAGCTCAGAAAGCTAACATCCTTGCGCGGCATTACTTTAGGTGGGTTTACTTTAATAACAGTGTTATCCTGAACAACAGGTTTTGTTCTTCCCTATTAAAAGTGCATGTTATTCCCGCCTGTTCGTAGTACGCAGTGTGAGTAACCAAGCGCCTCCAACGTGTGGTGCTTAAATATGGCGAAGCAGCATGTGTTTTGAGAGACTCCCAGAACAGCACGATACAGCTTTTAAGAATTATAAAGTTATTAGCTTGTTAATTATCGCCCGCCTGTGTGTGCCTTTGTCTGTCTGTTACTAAAATATCTCACGACCTCAGAACGGATTTTAATAAAACTGTCAAAGTATTGATTGGATGTATATCTACAACTGAACAACGTTTAGAGTCAGTCATATTCAAGATGGATGCCACACCTAAGCAACCTTAACTAATACAAAAATGCCTAAAACTCAGCTAATTTTACAGATATTGAGGTGAGATTTGGTGTGGTAGTAGCTGAAAGTCATCCCCAACTCATACTTTTAGCGCTAACTAATCGTACACGTACTTTGTTTAAAACTTTGGCATTACTGTTGGAGTCACCTCTACATCTACAACTGAGTAATGTTTAGAGTCAATGCAATTCAAGAAGTCGCCACAGCTTAATCAACCTTAGCCAGCACAGACATGGCTATACTTAGTTAAACTTACAGATATTGAAATTAAGTTTGCTATGGATAAGTTATATGTTCCACAAAAGGCTTTGAAAGAGTTGTCGTTCAAATGCCCATTTTCTTGTTCAAAGTAGCACACGGTTAAATGAACTATAGCACAACAACCACAAATGCTATTGTGTGTAGAAAACATTAAAACACAAAGTTCAACTATTGAGTTTCTCACTGGGCTTTCAGGCACTTTCACAAGATAATTAACTGGAGTTTGGTCAGGTTAGATTGTAACCTGGTGATGGCCACCACTTTGATACAACACGGATAAAACTAGAAAAAATGCAAATTTATGTAAGAATGCTGAGTGCTAGGTGAATTTGCTAAAATGTATCCCAACCAAATCTAAAATTAGCAAAATTGTAGCTAAGCTAAATGTAACAAAACAGTAGGTTAAAGCTAGATGCTGCAAATCTGTAGGTAAAAGCTGAAGTTTGTAAAATTGTAGCAAAAAAAATTAGCACAAATGGTAGCTAAGTGCAACAACAGTAGCTTAAAACAAAATGTGGCGTAAAAGTTAAAATTAACAAAAACTTAAAATACAAAAAACAGTAGCTACTAGCAAAGCTGTAGCTAAAAGCTAAGATAATGAAAACTGTAGCAAAAGGGTTACATTTTTAAAACTGTAGTGAAAATCTAAAATTAGCCAAACTGTAGTTAAGAAAAGGCAGCATAGTAGTGTCGTGGTTATTGCCTTTCAGCAAGAAGGTTGCAGGATTGCGACGTGGCCTGATTTTTCCCCGTACATGGGTTTTCTCCACATACTCCAGTTTCTTCCTACAGACCAAACACAGGCATGTAAGGTTAATTGGTAACTCTAAATTGTCTGTAGGTTTGAGTGAGAGTGTGAATGGTTGTTTGTCTCTATGTGTCCCAGTGATGGACTTGTGACCTGTCCAGGGTGTCCCCCACCTCTCACACAGTCACTGCTGGATATAGGCACCAGCTCCCCACAAAGGAGAAGCAGGTAAAGAAAATGGATAGATGTAGTTGAGACAAAATTAGCAAAACGTTACTTAGAAGATAAAACTAGGAAAGCCATATCTAAACGCTACAGTTAGCAAAACTCTAGCTAAAAGCTACAATTGGCTAAAAACTAAAGTAACAAAACAAGAGCTTCAAGTTAAATGTAGCAAAATCATACGTCAAAGCTAATATTATCAAAGCTGTAGCATGTAGCAAAATCATACCTAAAATCTAAAGTTAAAGCTAAATGTAACAAAACTGTAGCTATAAGCTACAATAGGCCAAATAATAGCTAAAAACTAAAACATGCAAAACTGTAGCTAAAAGGAGCATAGGAAGACAAAAACAGATTTCAGACACAAAAAATAGAATTAATTGAAGAGATATCAATGTATTTCTATGGGGATTGTTTGTAGATGAAGTTAAATAATTCAAAACGTATAAAGTTGCAAATACTGAATGCTGTAGTGCACTATACCACCCCTAATTAATGAATAGTTAAAATGGCACAAAGTATGCTGATGTAAACAACAGTGTAAATGGTGAATCAGCATTCACACAATAACTTTTAGAGTTTGGGGAACAGTACTGTCTGATTCTAACCTGCCATCTCTGTACAGATAAATGGGCACAATGATGAAATACATCCTTGTAACCGGAGGGGTCATCTCCGGCATCGGCAAAGGTATCATTGCAAGCAGCGTGGGCACAATCCTCAAGTCATGTGGTCTGCGTGTAACGGCCATCAAAATTGATCCTTACATCAACATAGATGCAGGCACCTTTTCACCCTATGAACATGGTATGTCAGTGAGCAGGGTCAGCTGAAATAGCTGCATGTTGTGTTTGTGTTACGATCATTTTACATTGATTCTTATCAGGTGAGGTGTTTGTACTTGATGATGGGGGGGAGGTGGACCTGGACCTCGGGAACTACGAGCGCTTCCTTGACATCCGGCTCACAAGGGATAACAACCTGACGACAGGAAAGATCTATCAGTCAGTCATCAACAAGGAGAGGAGGGGGGACTACCTGGGGAAGACTGTGCAGGGTAAGTCTAAGTCCTTGGAAATTCACCCCAAGGTCAGACCATGCAATGCTCAAATGAATGAGCTCCATCTCAGACTCTACTGGTTAAAGGTTAAAATTCAACACAGTATTAGAAAAAGACTGAACCAATACAGTTTCTTTGGAAGGGTTGCAAGAGAAAGTCTCTTCTCTCTAAAAAGAACATGGTGGCACGATTTTCAATATGGTTGTACAGTTTTACCTAAATGAACCTTTGGACACATGAGACCAAAGTTCAAATGTTTACCCATAATGCACAGGGCTGTATTTGGAGAAACCCAAACACAGCATATCAGCACAAATACGTCATACCAGCTGTCAGCACGATGATAGAGGGCTGATGGTTTGAGAACTGGGCATCTTGCAGCAGTCATTGAGTCGACCATGAACTCCTCTGCAGACCAAAGGATTCTGGAGTCAAATGTGAGGACATCTGTCTGACAGCTGAAGCTTGGACCAAACTGGGTCATGATTCAACAGGACAATGATCCCAAACACAGCAGATAATCTACAACAGAACAACTTAAAAAGAAAAGAATCAAGGTGCTGCAATGGTCCCGTCAAAGTTCAGCCCTTATGACCTTAAGAAAGCTGAGCAGAAATCAGTGTCTGCAAATCTCAATGAACTGAAGCAGCGTTGGAAAGAAGAGCAGGCCAAAATTCATCCACAACCGTGTGAGACTGATAAAAGTTCTATAGAAAGCCACTACTGAGAGTTTTGGCTGCTAAAGGAGCTTCTACAGGCTTCTGGATGTGGTTTTTCACACAGATTTTCCATTTGACTGTGTTTTTGTTTAATAAATAATGACAAGTTGGAATCTGTTGGATGTTTTTGTTCACTTGAGGTAAGATTTGATAATTATAGAACCTAGTAAAGAACAGATCATTTTTATTATGTTCTGATAAAACAAAACTGGAACTGAAGGAGGGTAGAGTTTCTTTTTTCCATGACTGTATCTAAAATTTCTTTAAGGGCATAAATACACATTACTAATGTTTCCTGTGACAGGGGTTCTGCTAAAGATGTGAACTGAAAATGCTTTTACACTTAACTCTTTTCCAGTTGTGCCACATATTACCGATGCAATCCAGGAATGGGTTGTGAAACAGGCTAAAGTGCCCGTCGATGGTGATGAAATCGAGCCTCAAGTCTGTGTGATTGAGGTAAGCTGGATGGTTGACAATAAGAGTCACAGCGTTTACCTTTTTATGGCTGTGAATCTGTTCACGAGAAGTTCATTCATGTAGCGACACAACTGTCCATCATACTGCGATCAGCCATCAGAGAAGCTGGTGCTGTTCTGGCCTCAACATTCAGGTTCCTTCAAGGTCTACCAATTTTAACAGTCTTTGGTTTAGACACTGACTTTTTAACACATAAATTGGGTTATAAATGTAATACAGAGGTTGCAGCCAAAGACAGAAAGAAAAGTCATCAAAAAACATCCACAAATCAAAAGCCTAGCATTTCTTCAAGGAATGCATATCTGCCTTTTATGCCAGAGTTTTAAACAAGGATCAGCTTACGAGAAATGACAGAGTTACAGGCGTTTTGGTCAAACCTTACAAATAGCGTCATACGGGATCTCATATTGCAAAATGTGTTTGAACTTGTAGTATGTTTGGAGTACTACTACTGCTACTACCACTCCAAACTAGCTAAAAGACAGACCTGACTTTGTTTGGGGGGTAAAAACAAAAGTAGTACCAGACTCAACGTTAGGTTAAGGTGGTGCACAGACTTAGTGTGTTGCAGTTTCATAAGTGTTTACCTGTTTTCCTAAATAGAAACTGCTCTGCAGTAGGTAACATGTCGACATACCCGTGACATTTGAAGTCGATCCACTGCGGTGACAATAGATAATGGATTTTCTGTCCTGCTGAGTCAGAAGCTCTCTCACAATGATCTTTATTAATATTTGTGTATGCAGCTTGGAGGCACTGTTGGAGACATTGAGAGCATGCCTTTCGTCGAGGCCTTCAGACAGTTCCAGTTTAAAGTGAAGAGGGAGAACTTCTGCAACATCCACGTCAGTCTGATACCACAGGTAAGACAGGAACCGTTTCACACCTGCCATAGAGTGTCAGGGGACTGGAAGGTGTCCCACACATAAGTGGTTGGTTGTTTTATTTGTATGTGTGTGTTGTTGTTTATTGGCAGCCAAGTGCAACAGGAGAACAGAAGACTAAACCGACTCAGAACAGCGTCAGAGAGCTGAGAGGTCTGGGTCTTTCTCCTGACCTGGTGAGTTTGTCCATGTCTCATTTCTGAAGTATCACTGAATTCAGAAGGGAATATTAATCACCTGCTGCCAAAGACAAAACGGCAATCATGTTTTTGCCCCTGTCTGTCTCTGTGTTTGTCTGTTAGCATGACCCACTAGACTGATAATGAAATTTAAAAAAGTAATTACTGGATGTACAACTTTTTGAGTCAACCTGATTTAAGATAGCCATCACAGCCAACTGACCTTTGGAAACACTAAAATTGCTATAACTCATCCAGTTTTACAGATATTGAACTAAAACTTGATATGATAGTAGCTGAGAGTCATTCACAACAGTCCAAGCACTACACATTATACAAGATCTTGGCTTAAAACTTTGGCAATAACTGCTGGAGTCGGTGCTGTTTCTCTCTTAGCAAACAATCTTAAAACCAATGTAAAGATTTTAATGAAACTTTCAAAAATGATCATTAGAGGCACCTCCACAACTGAATAACTTTTAGTGTTGGACGTCACAGTTAAATGATCTTAGCCAATACAAAATTGAATATAACATTTTAATTTTTACAGATATTAAGCTAAATTCTGATGTGGCAACGGCTGAGAATCATTCACAACACACATGTCAAACACTAATTCATCATCTCGCAAGATCTTGCAGTATCTCATGAGATCACGCATAACATCAAGAGGTTTGACTAACATGGCTGTAACTGCCTTTCCTTTTCTTGTAGGAATATTTTAGTTTTAAACTGTGTGCCTCTAATCTTCTGCTCGTTTTTTTCATAAGGACCCCATCTTTTCTGAAAGCTCATTGAAGTTTCATTTTTCCATCTTTGCTGACAGATTATGTGCCGCTGTTCCACCGCTCTGGAGAACTCTGTCAAAGAGAAAATCTCCATGTTCTGCCACGTAGAACCTCAACAGGTAGGTGAATCCTTAGTGAGCAAGTGACGAAGCAGAGTCCCAACTTTCAAACTCCATCGTGGCACTAAACCCTCTGCTGTGCCTCGCTCCAGGTTATCTGCGTGCACGATGTCTCGTCCATTTATAGAGTGCCCTTACTCCTGGAAGACCAGGGCGTGGTGAGCTACCTGAGCAGGAGGCTGAACATGCCCATCGAGACTAAATCCAGGACCATGCTCACCAAGTGGAAGGAGATGTCAGACAGGTATGTCATCAGGTGGTATCACAGATTAGATTTGCTTGCGATCTTGAAGTTTATACAAGATTAATTTAGTGCTGAGTCAGCATTCACATTATTGGTTCATGTTTATAGTTTTTTCCATATGACCAGACTATTTCCCTCAGTAAAAACAGTTAATTATCACATGACTCATCATGGTGGCTGTTTTACAATCACTATAACCTGTTAAACGCAGACTCTCTGATGTATTAAACACATAGACTTGTTTCAATGATATTACTGTCATCAGTAAAAGCTATCTGTGGCAGCTTCCTCCTGCGGCACTCTTGTCCCTGATTTCTGGCTGTGCGTCATGACACATTGCGGATGGAGAGGCTTTATGGGTTTAAACCTCCATGTTCTCCATAGATTATTACTCTGTTATTTTTTCATTAAGATTGTGTCCAAAACAATGAAGCCATGGCCGGTTAAGGTTTCTAACTGAACTAACAATAATCACGGTGATACTTTTCCTCCTTCATGCGCTCTTACTCTGCTGGACACTGCAGTTTGACAGGAAAATACTTTTTTTAAAGAGATTTTTCCAGCAGGTTCTAGCTCAAAAATATTGCTTGTTGGGACAATAAGGACATGTTAGAAGTTAACCACATGTCCATTCTTGGCATGCTAAATCTGTCTAGCTTTTAATTTCAGCTTAGATCTGGGTTTTTTTGTCAATAGTTTTGAGTAACTCCTTGTTTTAATAATTAGTGTCTTTATATTGTTTTCTTTTTGGCCACAAACAGCCAGCTTCTTCAGCTGTAAAGAGAACAGAGATTGCCCAGTCCACCCAGCCGTTAGAAAAAAATGCTGAAAGTTACATGCGCAAATATATCGCCATTTGAAGGTAGTTGGACTGATGATGGCTGACGAAAAATTTTAGCTTAACTCTGCTGTCCAATTACAAAAGTGCTGAGGAGGTTGGGGGCGCCACTCGGGGTGGGTGGGTGATGATGTATCAGCTTTGGCATCTCCCCCGGCCGCAGTGAATTGGTAGCATGCAAACAGGTACAGAGATTTATAAACTGATTACATGCCATAACCTTCATGGGGGGCAGGGCGCCCTCTTGGATAATGCTCGATAAACGCTGGATTATTATTCAGACATTCTTCAGCTATAAACTTTGTGTTTTAGTGTTATTTGTTGTATTTTCTGGATGCCTGCCCTGCAGGCTGCAGATGATTCTCGGTAAAATGCTCCCTCCCCTCGTTCCAGCCCACACGGAGACTATAGGAACCTGCAGCGCCCAAAATAGTCTCCTTCATTGCAATTGTCAAAATGTGGAAAAACACGTAAATTGTTCTTAAGAATTAAGATGGTAACAAATACTGCGATATTTCATGTTTTAAAGGAGCTAACATTTTTAACATTTGACAATTTTGTCTGCATTTTCTGCTTAGTGTAAATCTTTAGGCGCTACAGGATACCGTGTACCCTTAAGCAGGTCATCAACACATTCTAATGTTGTCTTACTGCTCACCCCTGCTTTCAGATATTTCACCCGTTCAGGACATTAGGACTGGCTTTTGGTATTTGTAGTTTTGTATTTTTAAAAAAAATTATTTTTACTTTATTTACATATTTTTCCTTGTAAAAAGGCATTGAGATCTCCAAATCTAAAAAAACAGAATACTTGTCATTTTTAGCTTTTAGCTAATGCTTTGCTAGTTTTAACTGTTAGTTATTATTCTGCTGGTTTTAGCTTTTAACCTAATATTTTGCTAATTTCACTTTTAGCAATTTGGTGGTTTTAGTTTTTAGCTACTGTTCTGCTAATTTTGTTTTTAAGCCATTGTTTTGCTATTTTTAGCTATTGTTCTGCCTGTTTTAGGTTTTAACTAGTGTTCTGTTGATTTTAGTTTTTAGCTTTTGTTTTTCTAATTTTAGCTTGTTTTAAACTTTTCTGCTTGTTTTAACTTCAAAATTCAGTTTGTGCTTTAACAAGTTTCAGCAGCCATTTAGTACTCAGCATTGTCACAGCCTTTTTTTACAGAAAATGCTAACTTTTCTAGTATACTAATATTGGTTTTGTCCTCAAAGGTCAGACAGGCTGCTGGAGCAGTGTTCCATAGCTCTGGTGGGGAAGTACACAAAGTTTTCCGACTCCTATGCTTCTGTAATAAAAGCTCTGGAGCACTCTGCACTGGCCATCAACCACAAACTGGAAGTTAAGGTTTGTAAGAAGTTCCACTTCATTATTAATGTCATGATTTTGTTATCACCCACTGTTGAAGGGAAAAGGTGATGATGTTTTTGTCTTTGGTTGTGCATGTCTTAATTTGTCTGTCATGTTAGAAAATATCTCATGAACCACTGGATGGACTTTAATAAAACTCTCAGAAAGTAATCACTGGATGTACAGATGTAGACAAATTTGTTGGTAACAAATTTATCCACATCTGTACATCTATAACTTCTGGAGTCTACCAAATTCAAGATGGCTGCCACAGCCACCTGGCAACATAAAAATAGCTACAACTCAGCCGATTTACAGATATTCAGCTGTAATTTGATTTAGTAGTAGCTGACAGTCATTTTCAAAATATAGTGTGAGCACTAACACATCTTGCAGTATCACATAGTATTGTACATAGTCATTTACAAGGTTTGATCAACACAGCTACAATTCTGTTTTTTCTTAACATGGCAAATGCATTACTTTTAAGGCTTTTAATTTTATTTATTCTTTAGAAACTGCATTTGTTATTACTAAGGCTTGTTTATGCTGAGCTTAATTTTGTAGACTGGTTTAAAGCCAATGTAAAAGAAGTGTTTAACAGTTTCTAAATTGCAGTTCACCCATTGTTGTTATTGTTCAAAGCCCTAATGGAACATGTTCACAAACTCTAAATGGTTTTTGTTTTTTGCCATTCACTCAGATTCAAGCATCTCCCACACGAAACACCTTTCTATTATTAGCAAAAAATATACCTGATGTATTTTTTGTTAGGAAAAGCATTTGGACTAAAGTATTTTGTGTCTCTTTTGGTTAGTACATAGATTCAGCATCTTTGGAGCCAGGAACTTTACAGGAGGAACCAGTGAAATACCACGAGGCATGGCAGAAACTCTGCAGTGCTGAGTGAGTTCTACAAATCAAGTTGTTTTTTTTTTGTTGTTTTTTTTGTTTGCACACACTCATTGTGGGCATGAATGTCACATTAATTTGTGGGGTTTAATGATTTATTTAAACCATTCTTTTTTTCAGTGTAGAATGATTACACAACATTCAACCGTAAGGATTTTAAAAGGTTTAATTTTTTTTTTTTTCAAGTTTAATTTTATTCTGGATTTTCTTTGGTCCACACAGGGTGAAAATTATACATGCAGGCTCAAATTTTACATACACTCTCTTAAGGTTCTAGAATGTTGTTTAAATTAAAAAGGGCAAGGCCTATTAAATTTCTGTTTGTGAATATGATGGACTGCAGCTGGTAGTTTCTCTTTGCAAACATAAAAGAAGATCTAAGGAGTAGAAATTTGTTTGGATGTTCAGAAACCCAGGAACGACGAAGGTTCAAGCCTACCATTTACCAGTAACTGCTGGACCACCAGTGTCTTGTGTCCACAGTGAAGCCAGTTTTACATCACCATGGACTGAGACTGTGCCGACCAAGAAAGAAGCGCTCCAAAAAAGCCACACTTTCAAGCTTGATGGACAAACCAAATGCCTTCTGGAGAAAACTTTGATGGTCAGATGAAACAAGAATTGAGATGTTTGGCCACAATGACATGGCCACATGTATGTTTGGATGAATGATAGTGAGGCTTTCAGACCTAAGAACATCAAACCAACTGTCAAGCATGGTGGTTTCATGCTGTTGTTCTGCGGCATTGAAAACAAAAGATGACTACCTCCAAAATCTTTTGCTTCACCTCAGTTGGTTTCAACAGCTGGACAGTTGAAACTGGACACAGTTGAGTGTTCCAATAGGACAGTGATCCAAAACACACACCAGCACTGGTTTCTGATTGGATAAATCAGGCTAACATTAAGCTTCTGGAATGGCCTTCCCAAAGCCTGGACCTGTGTTATGGAATGGATGTATATTTAAGCCTTTATGTGTAGTTTTGACCCTGAGAATTAATTGAAACTTGTGCATCCACTTTTTGTGTTTAAAAATTATTGAAGTTCTATGTTGTATCTTTCTACCATGAAAGAAACTGTTCAAATAAATCACAAAATAACAATAATCTGACACTCATGGTGTATAGAGAGTTCTGACTTTAACTGTACTTGGCAGATCTTTTTAAAAATTTACTTTCTTTGGATTTTCAGTGGCATCCTTGTTCCAGGAGGTTTTGGTGTCAGAGGAACTGAGGGTAAGATTCATGCCATCAGCTGGGCCAGGAAGCAGAAAAAACCCTTCTTAGGTAAAGGATAGATCATTCTGTATCACGCTCCTTTTCATACTGCCTTCCTTCATATTAAATAATCATATAAAAAGAGCAGCATCATTATCACTACCTCACCAAGTGTTTATGCTTTTACAGGTGTGTGTCTTGGAATGCAGTTGGCTGTATGTGAATTTGGAAGGAATGTGCTTGGCTGGACAGGTAATAGATCTCTGAAACTACTAAAATAAGAACTGTTTCCTACTGCATTGGCTTTCATTGGTGAAAAAAAGTCAAGATAAATTAAATGCCTAGCATCCTCTGTAGGTATGCATATGGCCTGCTACCTTTCAAACCAGAGATCATCTTATGATAACATAACTGTTGTTGATGACTTCAAAGACCCAATAAAAACTATTAAGCACCATAAAAGTATTTTGGTACCAGAGCTTCTTGGAGCTGCCCATTTGAAAAATGGTCAATATGAAATTTATTCTGAACAAGTCACCAAGAGTTAAACATTACAGGACTGTGTTCTAAATCAGCTGATCACCATGACAACCACAATATAATTTGAGCTACATACAGACCACATTATTTAAAAAAAACAAATCAATTATACTGGTCCTGACAAGAAGGATTGTATCCATAGCTTAAAATTTTGTTGCACAACCTTTTGAGGCAATCACTGTACTCAAGTGATTCCTGTAACTCTCTGAGACTTCTGAGTCTTCCCAAGGGATCAATAAAGTTCTATTGATCTTTAACACCTGTCAACAGGTATTTTGGCCCACTCCTCATGAGCAAACTGCTCCAGCTGTGAAGGGTTCCTACTCCAGATGTTTCAGCTCCTTCCACAGATGTTAAATATGATTTAGATCAGGGCTCAGAAGGTCACTTCAGAATAGTCCAATGCTTTGTTCTCAGCCCTTGTTGAGGATTTTTAGCTGTGTGTTTTGGGTCATTATCTTATTGGAGGATGCAATCACCTGCGACTGAGACCAAGCTTTCTGACACCAGGCAGCTGATTTTGCTCAAGAATACCTTGCTAGTCTTGAGATTTCATTGTACCCTGAACAGATTCAAGATTCAGCAAAGCAGCTTCAGAACATATCCGAGCCTCCTCCATTATTTCATCCTAAGTACTGTGTTTTTTGTATGCTTTATTTTGAGTCTGTGAACATAGAGCTGATGTGACTTGTTGCCAAAAAAGTTTTGTCTCATTTGTCCAAAGGACCTTCTCCCAGAAACTTTGTGGCTTGTCAATATGCACTTTGACAAATTTCAGTCTGACTGTTGTATGATCCTCCACAGTTGTTTTCCATTAAGTCCACTTTGGCTCAACCAGTGATGGATGATGCAATCTGACACTGATGACCTCAGAGTTCACCTCTAATCTCTTTGGAAGATGTTCTGGGCTTGTTGGACACCAGTGATATTATTTATCTCTTCAATTTGTCATTAATTTTTCTCTTGCAGCCTCATCTGGGGAGGTTGCCTCCAGTCCTGTGAACCTTAAACTTATAAATAATCTGATCAGCTGTAGTCACAGAAACATCAAGCTGCTTGGAGATGATCTTATAGCCTTTACCTTTAACATATTGGTCAATAATTTTCTTTTTAAGCTGAAACAACTCTCTCCTAAGCTTTCTGTGCTCCATGTTCAGTGTGGTTTACACCATGATACCAAACAGCACAGTGACTACTTTTCACTCTTTAAACAGGCAGACTGACTGATTACAAGATTGAAGACATCTGTGACGCTGATTACAGGACACACCTTAGTTTATGTCCATATGAATAAATTAGTTTCAGTGTTTTCTAGGAGTACCATCCTTTTTGTCAAGGGCAGTTTCATTGGTTGTTTTATATATATATAT
>JAOXNZ010000177.1:24328469-24342399 GCA_028566095.1 Kryptolebias brasiliensis | reverse complement strand
TCATCATAGTCATTGATTAAATTCTGACACTATCCATTCACAAAAACATAAAACATCCTTCGGGGCCCCCGAAATGCTGGGGCCCCGGGCTGCAGCCCCGGTAAGCCCCTGCTAAAATCCGGCCCAGCATACAGCACACACAAGGTGTTAACGTGTAGCTTCAACATGTAAACGGTAGAGTGCTACACATAGGTCTTCACAAGATGGCTGCCAAAATCTTGCCTCGTGGTATAAGTGGCCATTCCAGTGTTTCTCTATTTCATTAGGTGCGACTTTGTAAAAAAAATGTCATCATAAATATATGTCTATTTAACTTCTATATGTTTCCCTTCTCCTTTAAAAATAAAGCATGTGTTTAAAAATATAGTCCCGATCTTCTAAGGAAGCTGAGAACTCAGTGCTTCTCTTTTCCACTCTCATTTAAACTGAGAGTTCATTTTAAAATTCCTAATGAAATGTATCCCTGTAATGATTTTCTATACTAAAGATTCAACATTTACTGTAATCCTTGTACTTTGTGCGACTCCAAATACTCCAATTTATTGTTCCCAATTTTTTGTAAACAATAAATTTGTATTTCTCAACAAAATAATCACTTAGTTCAGGTGCTGAACTGATGCAAATCTGCAAAAGCCCAGCATATGTATGAATGGCAATAGTTTATTATGTGAATAACCTCTTGTTCTCCTAATTTGTTAGTCTGTAACATTTACTATATGTGCATGGTTGTGTTTCTTTGCTCCTTTCTTCGTTGTTTCAGTTGTTTATATGTGCCTTTTTTTGACACTGTTCAAAATACTAATAAAAACGTTGTTGCTAAAACTCAAGGTTTTTGACTGTGAAAGTCAGTCTTTAAAGACATTCATTCAGTCTTACAAAGCTTGAGCAGCAAGGATCCACATTGACGTACAAATGGTCAATATTCACGTATGACGATGGATGCACAGCACAATACAACTTAATACAAGGAAGATGTCAGAAATCACTGAGTCTTAAATGCTCACCTTTATTACACATAGGTTTAGCACTTTTGTAAGTATTTCGAGTGAATTTCTTTTTAATTTTGACAGTTTCTAAGAGCACGAAAACAGGGCGAGCGCTGTTCAGCAGGAAGTTAAGCTACATCAGTCAAGAGCGCATGCGCTGAAGCTCTCAACAATCTAGGGATGCATTTGTCTTCGTTAAACGGTAAGGACAGGCTTTTTCTTAATTGTAAATTTACACAAACACAACGACGAAGCGATGGCCGCTCCCACGACATAAAAACTAATTAGAGCCCAGAGCTTTGCGGAATAGGGGTTCAGTCAGCTGGGCTCGTACAGAACGGAGGGGCAACGCCGTCGTCGCCGTGCCGTTGTTTGCCGTACGTGCTGCCGCACAGGGAGACGTCATTTTGAGGGGGAGCGGACAGTTAAAATGCAGAGTTACGAAGGGACGTACGGTTCATAGAGAAAACGGCACGCAGCCGTCACACTCCGAATGCAAACCTTTACACGCCTCGGACACTTTAAGTATCGCCTCTGTCCAGATTCCCACACACCAAGTTCCGCCCTTGGTTAGCTGTAATGGCTGCCTCCAATTCTAGTGTGTAGCTCGGTGGATTCAGCAGGCTTCCCGCTTCCGAGAGGAAAGAAGAAAAAAAACAAACATTTTCTGTTCAAATTCAGGTCGCTGAAACTGGGCTGTTAAAGTTAAAACCATCCGAACAAAAGCTAAAAACAGCAGTAGAACAGTAGCTAAAAGCTAAAACCAGCAAAACAGTAGCTAAAAGCTACAAATGAAGCAAGTGAACTCGAAAATATTTTAAAGAGCACAAGGTTTTTCAATAACTTGAAGAAACCTAATAACATTTATTTGAGAAACAATTGAAAATAAAATATTTCAAAAAGAATACAAGCTACAAAAGTTATACCTGTAATGTCCTGAATGAGCTGAACACTTTGTTACCTGAATGGCTCAAATAGCTCAAAACATCCTGAAGTCCCAACAATCTATAGAAGAAACTATATAACATTGCAGATACATTCAGCTGCAACATGACTCCCTTCTGCTTAATACTGAAATATTGAAAATAAAAAAGTGAACTGCTCTGCCACTTATGTTGTATACATCAAAACACAGTTTTGAACTTTTTGACCACAGTGATAGATAAGGAACGTTTTTAAAACAGTTCAATAGGAATAATTTTATATTTGAAATGAAGGGCTGGCAGTCCTTGAAGAATTGCATATCGCCTGCCACCTTTCATGACAGAGTTTTAACCTAAGATCATCTTCTCTTGAGAAATGAAAGTTTTAGCAACAATTCACTTTGGAAGTGAATTAGCTCAGATTCTATTGATGAAATTAATAATGGCTTGTCTGACTGGACCCACTTCCAGACAGATTTTGCCATCTTAAAATAATTTTCCATAGCAGTTCATCCAAACAGTATTATTAAACCCTTACACCACTGCCAGTTTTGCATCACATGGTTCTTCTGGCACAAATACAACCCCAATTCTGAAAAGCTTGGTTGTGTACTTGCTGCATTCTGGCTGGCTGGAGAAAACCATATGAGTTTTGCATTTTATGTTCTTTTTTTTTTTCAGTAGAAATATTGTAAAATTGCTACAGGAAGTTACCTAGGCTGCCCTAGAAGTGTTACATCTTGCTGCTGCTGTTGGTATTTGTGCTCGCAGCAAATAACCAAATTATTTTATGTACATAATTAGGTACTAAGAAACTGATGGTGATTTAAAAGTTCATAAAATAACATTTGCATGAACTGCTATGAAATTTGAGAGATTTGAGCTGTTTTAATATGGCAGGAATCCACTTTTATCTTGGCCCTGCCAGGACTAGCTGTTAGCTCATCAGTCTGGTCAGACTTAAACTTTGTTTCTCTCAACTGAGGTCATTTAAAGAGCTCTGTCTACAATGGTAAAATATTTATTTGTCATAACTTTACAGAACCTTTATGGCCAAAAATCTTTACTATTAGATCTAGGACTCTTGCACAGCTGCTTTTTGGGTCAGAGTATGTTTTATGTTTAGTTTTTTTATGCTTGTATATTAATATGAAAGAACCCGCTAAAAGGATGCTTTTAAATGTATATAACATATTTGTGACTTTTCAGGTATTTAACTTCCTTGACAGATGTTGCATGAACGCGGTTCCCCCCTCTAGTGCCCCTTTGTGACTGGGATGGCAAACACTGATGAGGTGGCAGTGACTGTAGGGGACGTAGTAATGGTGAAGGCTGACGGTGAAGATGAATCCAATGATCCAAACAAGACTCAGGTCATCCTCCAGCTCCAGCCAATCAGCACTGGGTATGTACTAAATCCAGTACACCAGTGGAAACTAAAGTCTCCTTCCTGTTTATACTGAACATGAAACTTGTGGATGAACAGAACTGAAATTAATAAAATGTTGTACAACCATAAAGTTTATTTCTACTGTGACCCTTAGGGGGGCTATGTAGAAAATTGTGTTTTATTGTGAAGACTTCTGAAAATGCTATTTTTTTTTTAGGGATGAGTCTGCTGAAACAGATGCAGCTGTCATGGCTGTTGAAGATCATCCAGGTAGGAGGCTCTTGGAAACTTGTTGGGTAAAGTGATACACACACTTTCCACATTACATCTCTATAAATGTGTTTGTTTCTAGTAGAACAAACTGAGGGAGACGATGTTGAAATTGGCTGTCCCATAACTTGCGGTGACTGTAAAGCTGTTCTTCTTGTGAAGAAATTTGTGTGCCCGGGAATCAACGTGAAATGTGTGAAGGTGGGTGTTCATCTACTTTCTTTAAGCTCGTGTTGAAGCCAAATAGCAAGTACATTCAACATTACCAAACAAAGCTCCAGAAAAAAGTACACATGTATAAACATATATGAGAGTTAGCTGTTCATTTCAGATTGTAACTTAAAGCCTAGCATTCCTTGAAGAAATGCATATCGCCCATTGCCTTTCATGCCAGAGTTTTAGATTAAGATCATCTTATTGTTTTTTTGAATTACATATGGTGATAATAGGGTGGCACAGCGGCATAGTGGTTAGAGCTGTCCCCTTCCAGCAAGAAGGTTGCAGGATTGCATCCCGGCCTGGGACCTTTCTAGGTGCACGTGGGTTTACTCCAGATGTGTTTTCAGCTTTACACAATAAATGCATTGTTGTTCTGTTTTATTGCTGGTAATACTTCTTGTCACCAGAGGGTGCCACTGTGATGGCATAGGGCAGAGAAGAGACTGTGTTAGAGGACTGAGAGTAAATATACAGGAGAGCCGTGTTCTAGAAAATGGAGTATCCACAGTTGCTGGAATAAAGTTCTGTAGTTTAAACTGTTGTCTCCTATTTTATTACAACTGCCACAAAACTGTAATCTCCATGCCTCCACAGTGCTCCATGTAGGAGACATGGTGAGCCAAAGACTCCCAGATACAGTCCCAAAGAGAACACGCACAAACAGTCAGCTGAAATCCACAACAGCCTATGTACACAACCTCCAGATCCAGGGGGATATGAGAGAAAATCGCAAGCCCCACAACAGTGGAGACAGACTCAGCAAAAGAAGACCAAAACACCCACGCCCCAATTCACAACCCACACAAGTTCCGAGAATTCCAGACAACTAAAACGCCAGAGTGTTCAACATCATCAACTGCCAACTGAGCACTTTGCAGAAAAGCACAAGAAACTGCAAACTCAAACCACAAAAAAACGCAAAAGATGTCAAAATGTCAGCCCCAGTCCAACACCCCACAGCTCACCCAAACCCACAATGATTTCCTGCCACCTTCCATGCCAGAGTTTTAGATTAATTTGTCTTTTATTAAGAAATGATGGAATTATAGCTGTTTTGGCCAAACATGGAAAATAACATTTTGCACAATCTCATGTGTTATTGTAAGATGTTACGCTCAGATTATGTGCTGTGAATGACTCTCAGCTACTACCACTTTAAGGTTGAGCTCAATATCTGTGAAATTAGTTACATTTTAGTAATTTTTGTGTTTTCTAAGATCATTTGGCTGTGGCAGCCTTCTTGTATCAGGTGCATTACAAAAGTTAATAAGTTGAAGAGGTACATCCAATGATTATGTTCTGTAGGTTTATTTGAAATCCATATAGTGGTTCATAAGGTATTTTGCTAACAGAGACATACATACACAAAAACACTATCAACATTATGATAATAACTCTATGTTAACAGCTATTTGCAGGCAGAGGTGACTCAGCTGTATCTGAGATAAATATTCATTTCTGTGCCTGTGCAGCAGATGTTCATGCTCATTTTTAAAACTGTGTTATAAATGAGTCAAACAGGTGCACAGTTTCATCTATCATAGTTGGTCCAGCTGGTTCTGAAATTAACAGAAATGTACACAACCAAATAAAATGTTTAACACAAATGTTTGCAAACTGCTGTCAGAAGCACCAGGCAGTGGAACATGGTTGGAAACAGATAAAATTATTTATTGGAATTGATGAAGATACATTTTTTTTGAGTAATTTAGCTCATCATTTAGGATGGGAATTTAAACTTGCTAACATTATATGATGCTTTTTTTATTAGAGATGGACTGAACAGCTCAAACTATAAATAAAGTATTTTAGAAGTTACTTAGCAGTAACAACTCTCAGTAGCGGTTTTCTGTAGGACTTCATCAGTCTCTCACATGATAGTGGGGAAATTCTGTCCCACTCTTCTTTCCAACATTGGGTCTGTACATTGAGGTTTGCAGACATTTGTTTTTGCACAGCTCTCTAAAAGTCTTATCACAGCGTTTCAATCAGGTTGGGGTCTGGACTTTGACTGGACCATTGCAACACCTTGATTTTTAAGATAAACTTTAACTTTTAACCTGTACAATATGAAAATCATGACATAAATGAAAGAATATTAGGTGAACTATATTAGGGGCTTTCAGTACTTATTTATTAGCACCCATAACTAGTAAACAAATTAATAGCAAATCTAAATATCTACAGTTCAGTACGGCTCACTTTAATAATTTAAACCTGTGTAACAAGCACTGTGACACCACCTGCTGTAAAATGTTCTGATTGAAGCTAAAGTCTTTGCATAATCCATCTGTTACTTTTTTGGATTCCATATTATATTACAAATCCTGTCTCCAACGACATTAGGAAGTTTCCAAAATAAATTACGGCCTGAATTAGTTGTTTTGTTGAATCTTTTTTTTTTTTTTTAGAAATGAAGTATAATATTTTAAATGTCTTCACTGACTTTTTTCATGTCATTTAGAAACCAAATTATGACTTTCATGTCAGCAAAATACTTCAAATATATTGACCTACCATTATGAAGAAACATAAGCCAGTGCTGATAGAAGAAAAATGTTTTTACTATATTTTCTCTGGTTGTATCCCCTACATGACTCACATTAACTTGTACAGTTGAAACCAGATGTTTACATACACTTCACTTTGGTCATAATAACGATTGTTACATTTAGAGAAAAAAGGCAAAAACTTGAACCATCTTAACTGTGAGGTACAGCAGCATCATGTTGTGGTGGGTGTTTTGCTGCAGGAAGGACTGGTGCACTATACAGGATAGATGGCATCATGAGGAAAGAACATTAGGTGAAAATATTGAAGCAACATCTCAAGACATCAGCCAGGAAGTTAAAGCTTGGGCGCCAGTGGGTCTTCAAATGAACAATGAAACTAAGCATTCTGCCAAATTAGTTATAAAGTGGCTTAAGGAAAACAAAGTCAATCTTTTGAAGAGGCCATCACAAGCGCTGATCTCAGTCCCATAGAAAATTTTGGGGCTGAAAAGGTGCGCGAGCAAGGCGGCCTACAAACCTGACTCCGTTCCACTGGTTCTGTCAGATTTAAAGTCAGAAAGCAAGAAACAAAAATGGTTATGTGTCTTTTTATATGTATGTAAATACCTGGTTTTCACTGTAGATCTCTCTATTCTTTAGTATGAAGACCAGCTGATTAGTCCAAAGCAGTTTGTGCATATTTCTGGAAAAGCCACTCTGAAAGACTGGAAGAGAGCCATCAGGATGGGGGGAGTCATGTTGAGGTGAGGAGAACTACTCTGGGAATAAAAAGGCATGTTGCAAAAAACTGTTACTTCACAAAATAACTGTCATGACCACAGTCTCTATGTTTTACTGCACAAATGAGTCTTGATCCTATTTATTTAATGATAAATTGAAATATTTCTGTATCCTAGAGAGAGGAGACAATTTGTCTGTTTTTCATCTTTTCCTCTTTTCTCCTTTCCAGGAAAATGATGGATTCAGGCCAGCTGGACTTCTACCAGCACAGCACGCTTTGTACCAACACGTGTCGGAGCACCAAGTTTGACCTTTTAATCAACAACACCCGTTTCCCTCCGGACGGCACCAGCCTTACTACACCCACATCCTCTCAAAGTGAGAACACAGAAAACTAGACATGCAGATGCTGAATGACTGCTGAAATTTGCTGAAGAAGCTAAAACTGAGTTGTTAAAGCTAAAAAAAGCAGAACTCTCGCTAAAAGGAGTGAAACACTACCTAAATGCCAAAAATAGATAAATGTTAGCTTAAAGCCAAAAGTAGCAAAATGCTAGCTAAAGGTTAAAAGTAGAAAAAGATTAGCAAGCAACTAGAAATAACTAGTAGCTAAAAGTAACTAAATGCTCCCTAAAAACTAAAAGTAGCAAAAGGCTAGCTAAAAGCTTAACCTAACAAAAAGCTGAAAGTAACTAAATGGTATCTAAAAGTAGCAAAAAGCTAGCTAGAAGCTAAAAGTAACAAGAGGCTAGTTAAAAACAAAAAGTAGAATGTTAACCAAAAACTAAAAGTAGCATAAAAAGACAAAAACATACTTCGGATTTTTATATGGAAATATATATATTTTTTTATCACCGTGATATCAGAGGCTGCGCTCATAACCTTCTCATGTGACATTGCTCCACTCTATTCCTCCAGTAATAAATGTAAAGTTTTTGTTGAGTTTTGACACCTGAAAAAATGCAGCAATCAATCACAAAACAGTAACTGTAACACAGGAAGCAGCTTAAATTCACCATGATGGTGTTCACTCAGGAAGCATACTTCAGATTTTTATATGGAGTCTTGCTGCAGCCTCTGCACTGGACAGAAACAAGCAGCAGACACAAAACATAAAGTTTTACTGAACAATTAACTTGCTGCTGTAATTTGTGGCAATAAATTGATTTAGAGTAAAACAGCAGTTGAAGCAGTTTATACCGCCATCTGTTCTTTGAGCTTAAATGTGTTTTACAAGATCATAAAATTACAATCATAAAACACTTGTTGGGCTAAGAATAAATTGTGCGGAACAAGCTGAAATGAAAACTGTATGTAGAGCTTAACAGATGGTATTACTTACAACATATGTTTAAACTCAGAAAATAGCTTCACCATCACCACCATCTCTGTTCTGCTGTAGACTGTAGGTGCATTACATGTGTTAATGATCAGCATTTTAGCTTCATAAGCAGCTTCTTATCTGCCTGCATCACCATCAACTGTGGGCTCTCTTGTGTAACTGCAGCTCAGGTGGTTCTAGGGAACGATGGGGTAGCAACTGAAGATCAAGTCGAGGTCCTGGGCAGGAAGTCAGACTGGAGCTCAAGTTCTTTGGAATCTGCAGACAAGAAGGGCTGCAGTGAGATCTCAGGTCAGAGAACAACCCAACACAGATCACTCCTGTTACAGTAAACAGAAAGTTAGCAGTGTGTGTCTCCTGTCTGACGCTCCTCCGTCTGTCCACAGAGGACACGCTGAACTTCTGGAAGGGCATTGCTGATGTGGGTTTACTGGGTGAAGTGGTGACCAACATCAACACAGAGCTGGTGCAGATGCTGAACAGTGTGCTCCAGCACAGAGATGCAGCTGTTTTACAGGAAACAGGTATGAAACCAGGCCAACCTCCAGTAGCTGCTGGGTACTGCAGGACAGAAACAAAACAGTACGCAGGGAAAGTTTGAGACTCTTACTGTGACACATTAACAGCTACAGAAACAGCATTTACTGTGAAAATCTAGTCTAAATATTGAGTGCTGAATGACTACTGAAAAAGCTGAAACTGAGTTATTAAATCTACAAATGCAGAACACTAGCTTAAAGTAACAAATTAGTGGCTAAATGCTAAAATGAGCAAAACATTGACTAAAAGAAGCATAACACTAGAAGCTAAAAGGAACAAAACACTAGCTAAAAGCTAAAAGGAAACAAATTCTAGCTAAAAGCTAAAAGGTGCAAAACATTAGCTAAAATAAGTGAAATGCTAGGTAAAGGCCAAAGGTAGCAAAATGCTAGCTAATGGCTAAAAATAAAATGCAATCAAAAGGTAGCAAAAGGCTGGCAAAAAGCTAGAAGTAGCAAAAAGCTAGCTAAAAGCCAGAAAGAGCAAAGTAGCATAAATGGACAAATAGAGTAAGTTTGCTGAAGCAGGTTTTATAGAGAAAAATGTGATTCTATATGTGCATTTCTATGGGGAAAAGATTTGCAAATAAAAGTTAAATATTTGAAAATATAAAAGTTACAAAAACCAAAAGTCATGGCACCCATCTCCTGAATGAGCTGAATGTTTTGAAATATGAATGATTACAAAAGCACAAACTATGCAGAAGTAGTTAGACTGCAAAAACCATAGGGAAAAATAAAAAATAGGAAAACAGTGCGATTGCTGAATCAGCATTCACACAATTAAAATGATCAAATTGAGCTGCTTGTTTGAAGCTGATTAAGGAAAATAATATTATAGTGTTTTTTAGGTAAATGATCAGCCAGTATATTCTGATTGACTGAATTTGTTCCTCCTTTTTGACTGAACAAGTGGCTTTTTGATTGGTTACCACACTGATCCCAGATTCCTGTCTGGTAGAGGTGGCCGTGCTCAGTAACATCGCCCAAGTATTCGGCCTGCTGGACTCGGTCAAGAAGATTCTAGAGATGAGGAGACAGCAGACGGATCCCACCCAGGAGCAGATCCTCGGCACGCTCACCAGTGAGTACAGAACAAAAGCAGGACTTCTCTGGAAGAACACAGACTCACAACTAAACTTCAGTTTTTCATTTCAGTTGATGTTTGATAGTTAAGTTATACAAGCTAAAGAAAAATAATTTTTTGGCTGCAGCAAGGCAAATTAAAACTAAATGATGGACTGGACTGGCTGCTTAAAAATGACATAGAAATTAAGATTACACACTTCTTAATCTACTATTATACCACATGGATATAAAACTGAAATATAAAACAGTAAACTCATTAACTTCACGTATTTTATATTATATGATTAAGATGCTGTTAAGGTTGACAATCAGATTATTGTGACTACTAAGGATTAGTTTTTGGACATTATATCAATATTTTAGTTAGCCTCTCAGCTTTCCATGTCTCACACTGTTCTACCCAAGCATAATCTGAGTCCCAATGTGTGTTGGTTTGGATTTGCTCACCATGAATATTAGTGTTACTTCTCTCCCTTTCTCTCTCTTTCTCTCTCACACAGACACACAAACACCCCCCCACCCCCACACACACACACACACAGATCTGCTGTCACATTAACAAACACATACCAGAGAGTTTATGTATCTTCTAATCAGAGACCTGAAGATCACCTGTCTTCATCATCATCATCATCAACAGCTCTGTCTAAACATTCCTCTTTTGTAGTTTTATCTCTGATTGCACTACTTGGATTGACTATAAGAAAGTCTGACTCAGTGTGACGCGCATGAATACTGGAGTTCTTGAAACTGTACAACATTAACAAGACACAAAGAGCCTTTATTGAGAACTCAAATAAGAATGTGGAAGACAACTCTAGATGCCAGTTCAAAGCCAGTTGCACAAATCAGCATCAAGTGAGGCATGTACCAAGGTGATGCTTTGTCCCGACTCCTGTTCTTCAAAGGCCTGAACCCCCTCATCCAGATCATCACAAAGAGGATGCCAGTTGTAAAGTGGAACAGTCATCAGTCACCTCCTCTACATGGATGACATCAACCTGTATGCCAAAAATGAGCGAGACATCAGCTCGCTGATCCACCTCACCAGGATAAATAGCAAGGACACTAGAATGTCATTTGGACTGGATAAATGCGGTCAAATAGTATCCAACATAGGCAAGATTATAAAAATTAAAGAAGCTGAACTAGTAAGAGTAAGGCAGGTCCTGAAGAGCCAGCTGAATGGTAAGAACAACGTCCAAGCTATCAACAAATATGCAGTTCCATTCATCAGATACCCTGCTGGTAAAATAACCTGGCCAAAGTAGGAGATAGAAGCCACTGACATCAAGACAAAAGCTCCTCACAATGCATGGAAGGTGTCACCTCAAGTCCAGCACCCTGAGACTGTACACTATGAGAAAAGAGGGAGATAAAACTAGGGAGCATCAGAGTTGCTATACAGGATGAAACAACTAAGGTCCTGGAGGACATAAGGAAAAAAGCCCGCAGTGATGAATTGTTCAGTGAATGTGTCAGGCAGCAGAAACCCAATGTGGAAAAGGTGAAACAAAAGGGAGCCATCATAATAAGACATAAGTACCACCAGCAGATTGAGGATGTGGCTGATCTCAACAAATCCTACCAGTGGCTAGAAAGGGCTGGACTGAAGGACAGCACAGAGGCACTAACCATGGCAGCACAAGAGCAGGCCCTCAGCACAAGAGCAATAGAGTCTAGGGTCCACCACACCATACCAAGTAGCAGGCTGTCCAAAGATGCCCCTGAGGCAGTCGACTACGACTACTTGATCATAATTTTCATTCTCAGGTTTGGTCCCACATTCAAAGTGGGAGGCTCCACCAAAGGTGCCGTAAAATGGCAGGGCTAAGATATTGTGGGACTTCCAAATCCAGATTGACAAACAGGTAATGGCTAACCAACCAGACATTGTGATGGTTGGCAAGCCACAGAAGAAGGCGCACTGATGATAGATGTAGTAATCCCAAGTAACTGTAACATAAGATATGTGGAAGACGATTTGTTGAAGTTTAACTGGCATCAGAATTGGCAACAAAGGGGATTTAAGTGGCTGAATGTGGTGTGGTTCTTGATTCCAGACAGGCTGGTCTGAGTATTTCAGAAACTGCTCTCTTGGGATTTTTACACACAACCATCTCTACAGTCTAAAGAGAATGGTCTAAATAAGAGAAAAGATTCAGAGAGTGGCACTTGTGTGGACAAAAAAGCCTTGTTAATGTCAGAGGTGAATGGGCAGACTGTTTCGAGATGACAGAAAGGCAACATCCATCCATTCATCTTCTACCACTTATCGGGATGCGTTGCGGAGGCAACAGATCCCGGAGGGAAACCCAGACATCCCTTTCCCCTGTGACACTCTCCAGTTCCTCCTGAGGGATCCCAAGGCGTTCCCAGGCCAGAGAGGATACATAAGTCCTCCAGCAAATGCTGGATCTGCCCCGAGGTCTCTTCCCAGTGGGACATGCCTGAAAAACCTCTGAAGGGAGGCATCCAGGATGCAATAGATGCCCGAACCACCTCAACTGACTCCTTTTGATGCAAAAGAGCAGCTGTTCTTCTCCGAGCTTCCCCCAGATGCTGGAGCTCATTACATTATCTCTTAGGCTGAGCCCAGCCACCCTACAAAGGAAGCTCATTTCAGCCGCTTGTACTTCAGACCTTCTTGCCGTGAGGCAACAGTGTTAACCACTAAGCTGTTGTCATCTGCTTCAGGAGTTCTCAAGGACAGCTAAGCATTAAAGGCCTCCTTCTTCAGCTCGATGGCCTTCATCACCGCTGGTGTCCACCAGTGCGTCCTCCAGTTGTCGCTGCAACGGCCACCAATGACCCTCAAGCCACAGCTCCTGGAAGCCACATCTGCAGTAGAAGCCCTGAACATGGCCCATTCAGATTCCATGTCCTCAACCTCCCCCGGGACACGTGAAAAACTCTTCTGGAGGTGAGAGTTGAAGATCTCATGGACAGGGGCTCAACCAGACATTCCCAGTTCACCCTACTACTCATTTGGGTTTACCAGGTCTGTCCAGCAGCCACTAGATCCAACTCACCACTAGGTGGTGATCAGTTGACAGCTCTTCCCCTTTCTTTACCCCAGTGTCCAAAACATAAGTCTGGTGACACAATAACAAAATCGATCGACCTGTGGCCTGAGGTAGCCTAGTACACTTATGAACCACCCTTTGCTTGAACAGGGTGTTCGTTGTGGCCAGCTCATGCCTGGCACAGAAGTCCAAAAATAGAACACCACTCGGGTTCAGATCAGGGAGGCCGTTCCTCTCAATCATAACTCTGTCATTGCCCACATGGACATTGAAGTCACCCAGGAGAACAACAGAATCCCCAGATGGCACCTCTTCCAGGACACCATCCAGAGACACCAAAGAAGGCCGGGTAATCTGAAAGTGCTATATGTTGTCATCATTTTAAGTACACATACAATAACAAAATTTGTTCTCAGCATTTGACCCATCACGTGAGATATACACAAATGGGCAGTTGTTTAAGCACCCGGGGAGCAGTTAGGGATTAGGTGTCTTGCTCAAGGACACTGTGACATATGGGCATGGCGGGGAATTGAACCTGCAGCTTTCTGGTCCCAAGGCACCTGTCCTAAATAAAGTTTTTTTTGTCAATTCTTGCATTTAATGGGATTTCTTGAATTATTGATAGTACAGAGGTCAAAGTTATTGTGGTAATCCAATAATTATTGTATGTCTGGCAACACTGTCCATGCCTTTTTTGGTTCTGCCATGCTTGCTTCAATTAGAATTGAAAGAAAAAGCCTGTGAACTAAGACACATGATTTTATCTTTTTCTTTAAAACAAAACATGTAATAGTTTATGCATTAACTGTCGATGGCATAAAAAATGTTAAAACGTGGCATTAAATTGGCATTAAAAAACATTAAATTTGATTGGCTGATTTCTGCTTTTATTTTAATATATGTGTATATG
>JAOXNZ010000177.1:24180136-24194359 GCA_028566095.1 Kryptolebias brasiliensis | reverse complement strand
GTATCTCAGCTTTGGAAAGGATCACATAGGCAACATTTTGGGTTTAACACGTTAAATACAGCTCACCCCATGACATGGTGTGTTGTTGCTAATTGTCTAGAGGCACGAATGTCAATGAGCACCCACCACTAAGACCAAGTTGGATAGAAGTAGTCGTTTTTATTTTCTTATTTCTGTCTTTCCTGGAAAAAGTCTGAAACTCCAGCACAATCCAAACAGCATGAAGTCTTTGAACTATGAGCGGCACAAGCAGACAAACAGGAATGGCTGAAGGCATCTCTTTCTTCCTCCCTTCCATGCATGCGCATTTACAATAGTAACACCTTAACACAGATGTGCATTTTTCCTTCCTCTCTGTGCTTTCTAGTACACACAAAGACAGACATACTTGTTTTTGTGCTTTGTAGCTTCCAGCTCACCAGCCTACACCTCTTTGGTGTTCGGGCCATCAGTCAGCCTTCCTGCTGCACTGCCGATGTGACAGAAGAGCCGTCAGAGCATCTCAGTTAGAGGCCCTGACGCTGAGCCGGAGTGACAGAGCGACAGGGGGAAATGTGCCAAACAAACAGCCAGTAATATTGCCCTGTCCTTTCACTTACAGCTCTCTGTCAAACCAGAGTGCTGACAGAGGAGGAAAAGGTACAGGCACCCAGAAACATTCAGCTATCCAAGCAATATATATGTACCCTACCCACCCACACTTGCACTGGTACACAAAAACACAGCATTCATATAGCTGTTTGGATTATTAATGGATGATTTCAAAATGCTTTCTTGCTGTGATGTCTATTGAGTCATTTTCAATTTTTCTGTTGCAAAGATTTATGAAAACTGGATCCCTCGCATTCAGTGTGTGACTTTGCCATCATAACCCCCCTCCGAGCTTGGCTGAGTTATTTGCACAGCTTCAGGTGAGGATTATGTCCATGGGCACTGATTGTTTCCCATGCATGACTGGCATTAATGTGTCTGGGTAACTAAACAAGATGGGCAATGCTCAGAGACTCGGCTAGCTCTTACCCAATCAGGGCCCAGATGATCTGGGATTACTGGAGATCGTATCCATTCATTCCTTGCAGACTTGGGACTTGGTGTTTCTCCAAGACGACTGCCTAGTGCCACATGCTAATCACTGCTGAGATGCAGTATTTGCAAAAGACTGCACTAAGAGATTGAGGAAATGCTTGCAAGTTCACATTATCTTCACATCCTTGGGATTTGTATTTGTAACAGTGTGGAAAAGGCATGTCTAATCAGATTCTGTGCAGCAACATTCACTGTCATCCTGCTGAAGGAAGGGTCTGAAAAGCTTTGCTGTGTTTCATAAGTATGAAATTAAAGAATCAATGACACATCTGCTTATTTCAAATCTAACTTACTGTTTCATGAGCACACGTTGCTGAGTTTAAGAGAACATTGTCTCCTGTGTGTCTGTGCTCTTTGAGGTTTTTCCAGCATTGATGCTGGCTCATTTTTCTGTATTAAGGGTCCAAAATAATTAAACCATGAAATAGCTTTATTGAATTTAATATGGAAAATCGGTCCATTATCTTCCTGAAATAGTCATTGTCTCCTTAGAGCCTCCTAATCTCTTTCGTTGCTGCAGAACTTCTAACTCTTCTAAAAAATCCACTTCATCTCTTTAGGAGAATCTAGCCTGCAGGATGAAAACGTTTTTACACCTCTACCACCAGACTTTTTCTTAGTTTTATGTCCCCTTCTCTCTCCTGTTTGTGAATGAACAGTGCATCTTAAAGTGTTCACCTAGAGCGAAGGGTTGAGTTAGCTTTATGGGCTGAAGACCTTCCGACTTCCCAGATGGTTCTCAGTGATTTTATTGCCAATGAAAGTTACTATTTTCATACTAATGTTGGATGTACTGCAAAATCCAAGAGATCACATTCCTCCTGGTCCAGTCTTGGTTGACCTTTGACATGTGCACCCATGCAGACAGGTTCCAACGCTGCTATAACATATTCAGTTACTGAGCACTGTGTGCTAATCAGAACTAATCTCTCAGAATTTTTGCATGTGTTAGCACAAATGGTGTCAGTTTTGATTACATAAAGATGTGTCTAGCATCATGTCTACAGGGGGAAAAAGACTGCTGGATGGTAAAATCGAGTTTCTCTCGAAGGTGACGCCCATGCTGTTTGAGTTAACCATGAAATATTTTGCTTTTAATCAGGACAGAAAAGATGCTGTCTGTCTTAAAAATGGGCTGCACAACCTGTGTCACTGCCATTCCAGAGAGCCATATATCACCTTGAAGACTCTGTTGTAAGTATGAATAATGTGAGTGGACTTGCACAGTGCACAGTTCCATGGACCCCTTTGCTATTTGGAGACTTCTGCAATGAAGCAGGTAGTTAATTTATTCTGTAGCTGCAGAGTCTGGCTGGATGTGAAGCTACTGTTTGGTAAATTCATTTTCCTTCATTCCTTCCTTTTAGCTGGAAATTATATATTGTGACCAAAGAAAGTAATGCCATTTGGAGCATCCTTTATGGTCCATATTTATTTTTGTGTTTTCACCTCTCTCTTTTTCAATCCCTCCAAGTTCATTCCCTTCAGTCATTGTCTTATGTCAGTAGTGTCCAATCCTGGTCCCCAAGGGCCACTATCCTGCATGTTTTAGTTGTTTCCCTGCTCTTTAGTAAATCTTCAAGTTCTGCAGAAGCCTGTTAATCACTCATTCAATCAAATCAGGTGTGTCAAACCAGAGAAACATCTAAAACATGCACGATAGTGGTCCTTGAGGACCAGGATTGGACACCACTGCCTTAAGTGAAGGAGTCCAAGTATCTGTGAATATCTGTTTATGAGGGATGGTAGGGTGAGTGGGAGATGGATCAATGGATCAGGGCTTTGTTCACAATGATGAGGAGATTGCTTCAGTCTGTCTTGGTAAAAAAGGAAATGAAGGAGCTGAAAGGCAAAGCTCTGTCCAAAAACAGTCTTATGGTTGTTGTTGGACATCAGCTCTTCAAAGACACTGGTTTATCTTCGTTCCAACCCTTTCCTATGGTAATGGCGTATGGATCGTGACAGAAAAAACAAGATCCTGGAAACAAGCAGCTGAAATCATCTTCCTCTGTAGGGAAGTTGGGGTCAGCTTTAGAGACAGAGTGAGGAGCTCCATCAGCCAGGGAAGATTGGAGTATATTGCTGCTTCTTTGCATCAAAAGGAATCAGCTGGGTTAGTGGTTTGGGTATCTGATTAGGACTGACTGAATGTTTTCTGGGAGGAGACCTTGAAGCAGACCCAAAACTCACTGGAAAGATTATAAATATCCTTTCTGGTCTGGGTACACCTTGGGATCCTCCAGAAGGAGCTGGAGAGTGTCGCTGAGAAGCCGGGTGTCTGGGTTTTCCTCCTGGACTTGTTGCCTCCATTAACTGACCATGGATAAGAGAAAGAATATAGATAGATGGATGGATGGATGTTTTCATCTCTGAGAGTAACTGACTTATTTTGTTGAATTAGGGGTGTTCTCTTTCTGAAAAATGCATTAGCATGCTGGTTAGGCTAATGTGATGTGCCCCTCTGGAACTTTAGTCTGCGATATCCTAAGGCTGCAAGCATAAGTGGATTAGACAACACACACACACACAAACTCGCATTCTAGATTATATATATTTAACCTCCTGAGATCCTGCATCCTCATACGAGAACATTGCATTGAAAAAATGTACACTAAACAAAAGCTTGGGTCTCAGGAGGATATATATACGTATATAAATAAACACACATCTTGTCAGTTCCAGCTCAGTCCCCCCCCCATCTCTCTCTGTCCTTCACAGAGACTAAAGCACTCACAAACCTAGACACGCTTTTGCATGAGAAGACCAACATGCTGGAAAGTTATTCTACAATGATGAATTGACAACAGCATTGGGCTCTTGTTTGCAGCAAGCCGTGATGTTAACACGAGGTGAAGTGCTATTTGGTGTGTTCTGGTCATGATGGTTACCCTCTGACGGGGGGCACATTATCAACTGTGCAACTATGCACAACGGGCACCACCAGAGGCAAGGCAAAGGGGGAGAGTTGGACCCAGAGATAATGATGTTATTTTGTTATTTTTTTTCTCTGCAGTTATGCTGCCTGCCTTGTGGCCTTTTCCACAGGCTGCCCATTAGCGGGATGTGATGGTGCTTTCTTCAGCTGATTAATATGAATTATTTCAACTGCATGTTGTATCTGCTTTTCACAAAAGGTCATGGTCTTTTGCCCAACACTCGGGTGCATCATTACAGAGTAAAATATCCTGTTTGTTTTCACTGGTGTCCCAGTGGTTCTGGGGTTGTTGTTTGCTTTAAATAATGGACATGTTTTCCACAGAACCAATGAAAAACATGCAATACCCTGACTAGTGTCGGTGTGTACTGTAAGGCCTTGTTTGTGTTAATAAGAGCAGATATATAAGGGCTCTACCTCTGGCTTGTTACTGCTCAAACATGACCTGAGCTAAATGTCTTTAGACAATAAAGACAAGACAGCAGCTTCACTTAAATCATTGACCTCATTCTTTGATCTTGTTTATTGGTGCTCCTCTGGCTGCCTAGTGGGCCCTTTACTGGCAGGGTGTAACTGTTGTTGGATGTGGCTCAAGCTAATGTCTCTTGGAGGCCTTGTCCACATGGGAATGGTATTTGTGAATATGTAAAAGTTATTTTTATTGTTTCAGACTCACGTTCACATAGAAACAGCATTTTATTAGTATTTTTTAACCAAATGGTATTTTTTAACACTGTGTTCCACAGTGAAACACACTTCTGTTTTTGTGTGGACACCCTAAACACAACCTTTTTGAAAGTATGATCTAACTTAATCCATGACTCCAGGCATGACAGACCCATCAACAGTAAGAACAATGACAGATTACATGATTTGTGCTATAGGTGCTATATTTTCCACTACAGTAAAATCATTGTATTGTATAATACAGTGTGGGTGGTTTTCTGCATTTCCATGTGGATGAAAACATTTTTAGAAATGGTGCTGTGTTTACAAGGCCTGAATCAGGAGCAGGCCTTCGGGGGGGGGGATGGATGGGAGGATAGCACGCCCCCGGCCTGGGCCCACAGGGGCCTGGATAGGCGATAGGACTTAAGGAAGCCGAGCCTTTACCACGCCTTAGGAACTGGAGGAGGAGGCGGGCCCTCCCATGATCATATCCAGAGGAGCCCGGAGTATAGGCACAGGCACAGGCTGCTTAACATCACCCATCATTCACATTTATACAGGAGTTATATAGGTTGCCCCAGTCAGGATTGAGTCATGGTTGCTAAAAACTTTACAAGCCCGACTGACTATAGTGATGTAGTAGGTGTAAAATATTGAATAAAATGTTGTGCTGCATGACTGGCTTTATTTTCACTCTTACATTTAACTTTATGACATGCAAATTTACAAGTTGATCGCCGATATTGTCTCCAAGTGTATTTTGGGTAAAACTCGTCACCAACCGTCCACCAACGTCATCATCGGTCACTTGGTAACAGATTGCAAACAAGGTGGAGCATTTTTACGGACTAAGTTAACATGAGTGGCACTTCATATAAGCATAAAAGTGGAGTGGCAAAGCGAAAAGAAAAGGAAAAAAGAGATGATGCAAACAAGGTGGAGCATTTTTACGGACTAAGTTAACATGAGTGGCACTTCATATAAGCATAAAAGTGGAGTGGCAAAGCGAAAAGAAAAGGAAAAAAGAGAGCAAGGAAAAGCCAAGTTACAAAAACTGGACACATCTTTTGTTCATCGTCCTGGAGATGAACCCGACTTTTCTATTGGCGGCGATTCAGGCCTGCCAAAACTGCCAGCACAGCCAGGGAGTCAAGTTAATTACAGGTAGCAATTCTAACAATCACTATTCACAATGTGTGAGTTAGTTGTAGCATCGTGGACAAGTTCGCGGAGCGCAAGGCCCTTCAAATAGTGGCGAGTAGGCCTAAAGTACTTCATATTAAAATTGTATTTGTGAACATGTAGGCCGCTGTGCTAGTTTTACTAAACTTTATAGCTAATGATACAGGCTCTGAGTTGAAATAGATAAAGTGGGTGTCAATGAGCTGATCGCTATCCATGGTGCTGAACTGCTTTGAATTTGTGTTGTTTTATCATTAGTGAACATGTAGCCTAATGTTTTTGTCGTTCTCTTGGTTTGTTAAACTTCATGTCTATTTGATGGGCTTCAAAATGACATAGTCGCTCTCCGTGGTGCCGAAACTTGGAAGCCCCACTGTTGCGGGCATGTGTATGTTGTAAAATTATGTTATCATGAGCTTTATTATTTGGGTATAAAGGGCCCTGTGATTTACACTGCTTTCGGCCCGGCTCTGATTTGTTCTGCTAGTGGCAAGGATGGGTGACATTGTTCAAGTGCTGACAGAGATTAATTGAGGCCATGAGACCCTGTGGGTCCTCAGGGGCCATCTCTGTCCCTGCCCTTAAATAACCTTGTAGAGCCCAGCCACTTGGCAGACACTAACAGGTGAATATTTTATGAACCGCAGAGATCTGAGAGACCCCCTGCTGTTTTTATCACCCACCAGACATAGGCTGAGCAACAATGTTTTTGCTCATGCCTTTGTTTGTGTGTGTGTGTGTGTGTGGGGGGGGGGTGCTTGTGTTCATTTGTCTTTACTGTTAGCAACATATCTCACAAATCACTGAATGGATTTTAATGACTCATAAAGTAATCATACCATTCATAAAGTAATCATAACGTGTACATCTACAACTGATTAACTTTTAGCATTAACTCAATTCAAGATGGCCACCACAGCTAAGCAGTCTTTGCTAACACAGAAATGTCTATAACTCAGTCAATTTTACAGACATTGAGCAAGATTTTGGTGTGGTAGAAGCTGAGCATCCAACCCAACATATGCTTTGAGTTCAACATATTGTGTGACATCTTTGATTAACACTCTAGCATTGGGTCTTGGACTCAACCCTAATTGTTAATAAAATATCTCATGAATCACTGGACAGATTTTAATCAACCTCTCAGAGAGTAATCATTGGATGTACATCTACAACTAATAAATTTTGGAGTCAACCCCATTCAAGATGGCCACTACAGCAAATTGACTTTAGCCAACACAAAAATGGTCAGTTTTACAGATATTGAGTTAAATTTTGGTGTAGTAGCAGTAGTTATTTACAGCAAATATTTCAAGCACTAATAGATAAGGACAAGTGCATTATGGAATTTTCAAGGTTTTACCATAATGGCCATACCTCTGTAATTTCCTAACATAAGATGATTGTTGGCAGCGGGTAACATATATTCTTTCAAGGATTGCTAGGCATATAATATTTTTCAAGTGGCAGCTCAAATATACGATATGAGAGAAATTAAAGTTTACTTTTTCACAGATTTGAAGATTTTACATTCTTTTTCACAAACAGAGGGTCAGAAACGGTTTGTCTGCAGGGACTTTAGCTGTTTTTATCTATGGAAAATGACAATGGGAATGCAGCTAAACTAAACCGAGCTTTTGAAAAGGACCAGATGGCTTTGCTTGAAGGAGATGCAATGACAAACTGCAGTGAAGACTTCCTGAAATCCTTAGCTTTACTGAGACTCTGTCTCCGTCTGCTGTCAACCTGTCTCGCTGCACCAAGTGCTCGAGTTAAAGCTCTTCATGCTCAAGCCTGAGCCTTAAATGAGCATTATATAACTGGACTGTTGGTTTTCAGTCACAGCTCATATCTGGAACAACTATTTTCTTACACTTTTACACCCTTGACATCTGTAATGCTGACATATTTTTCCTCTTATTTTCTCAGTCATGTTATTTTTAACTGACTTCTTTTGCATGACTATTCAGTCATTTTTTACTGCCTTTGATTTTTCCTTTTCAAGGTTTTGTAGGGGGTGATTAGGATCATTGCAGATTAATTGTGTCACTATTGTTTTTCTGTCTTTTATTTTTCCATGTCTTTTTTGCAACCTAACTGCTTCTGAATACTTTGTGCTATTTTAGCCATTCATATATAAAAACGTTCAGCTCATTCAGCAGATGACTTTTGGTTTTTGTAATGTTTTATAATTTTAAAAATATTTTATTTTATCTACATTTAGCTTTTAGCAAGCCTTTTTTGTACTTTTAGCTTTTAGGTTGAGTTTAGCTTCTTTAGGCCTTTAGCCAAAAGAAGCAAAACTCTTCTGCACTTTTAGATTTAACAACTCAGTTTTAGCTCCTTTCGCAAATTTCAGCAGTCAATCAGCACTAACCCTTCATACTGGATTTTGACAGAAAAGGGTATTTTTCTAGTTCAGTAAAGTGATAATAAAGGTTATTTTATGACATGAGTTCCTGAGTAGAGATAGAAGCATCTATGTAAATTATGACAAACTATGGGTACTTCATTAATATTAAGTATCCCCCTAAACAAATGCATTAATGAGCAGTGAGGCCCTCTTGTTACTATTTGTCTTTTATCCCTTTGTTTCCTTCGCAAATTTTAATTTGCTACTCCTCCTGCAGCTTTGGAAAAACCTATAGATAGATATATAAATACTTTATTTATCCCAGAGGGGAAATTTAATTGTCAAGCAGCTCATTAGAATAAAGTGCATTCCACAACATAGCATAATGACAAACAACATGCAAGAAAAGCAAGCTGCTGACTGGGGTAGGGGATCAGAGGGCATTAAAAATATATACACAATCCAAAAATACATCAAAATCTGTGGCTCATATCTTATAGTAGAAATGTCATTCAAAGTTTAAACTGATCCTGGAAAGTTTAACTTAATATGACTGAACTGTAATTTTGATATCTTTAAGTTTTTTGTTGATGACTTTTGGAGATTTGAAACCACAGTGTTCAGCTTAGAGTGTGTAATTCTGTCACACTCTGCCTTTTGAGCTGTTGAAACCTTACAAAGTTTATGCAAACAAACTTCTTACCCCCACAAACTTTTTTGTCCCCTTTCACCCAGTGTGTCTCTTTTTGCTATTGAACTAATGGATTTCTCTTAAATCTCCCCAGAGTACACACACCCAAACTCTCATTAACTTTCATTGTATCTGAGCTCAGGATTTTTTCTTCAAAACTGGAAGTGAAGGCTCTTTTTTACATGTTATATCTTGTCATAAAGATTGACGTGTGATGACCAGACACTTCTCACACTTACAGTTCAGAAACTTTTCCATTATGACTGACAGTTTTTGCAGTGACTGAGCAGCTTTGCCACTTCTTTTGTGCTTGGTTTTCTTTACTCTTCTTCTAAAGTTTATACATCAAAACACTGACATTTTGTCAGCTTAGATTATTACAAAAGGAAGTCCTAAATTAAATTGGCCTTTAGAAAAGAAAGTTAATGGATGAAAATTTGGACAGAAAGCTGCGATGGCCTCTTCAAAATTTTCAGAAATGTTCTACTTTGTTATTATTGTTTATTTAATCATTTAACATCCTATGAAGCTCAGCAAAGGTTTGGCTTCTGCAAATCCGGTGTGAGCATCCTTCACCCAGAGAAATCATTCCTATCTTCAGTTCACCTGATCAGAGTGGAAGTTCCATCGTCTGATTTAAGCTGTAAACTGTCCTCTGCCTCTTGTGATCTCTGCGAGATTTCCTAAGGTCCTGGCTCTGTGGGAAGGCAGACAGACTCCCGCCTGGCCTTCTGTTGTTATTGGGTGTAAACCTAAATAATGTCCTTACCCTGGCTCTCAACGTTTTTAAAATCATGACCCACACAGAGTAATCAGATTGGTCTTTGAGACACTCGGCAGTGTTGGAGATGATGTGATGGAGCATGTTGCATTTCTCAGATAATGATGTTTGTGTCAGACCTTCGCATGATCAACCTTCAGAAATACTGTGGAACCTCTATGGCCAACACTTATCACTAAAAACTAGCAGCTTTTATGTTATGAGACCAAGCACATGAAAATGGCTTTTACCCTATTTTTTCTTTGCCCAGTTTAGGCATAGGCCAATTATAGGGTTCAAAGTTTATCATGTTGTTAAAAAGTCATGGTGTTAAAACCACTAACTTTTTCAACCGTTCCTATGGTTTAAATGCCTTTAATAAAATACCAGAGACATGTAGAGCACTGAGCAGTGCCCCCCTTCTCCTGTGTTTCCTAGCAGTATAGCCAACTTAGAGACTATAGACAAAGACTATATTTAGCAAGTTTTGTATTGAATTGTAACAGTAAATAAAACAAGAATCAAAAGGCATTTGCAGTTTTAAACATATTTAGGGTGTTTTTATACTCACAGTTTGTCTCTCCCACAATGTTATTCCAGGTGAAATATATACAGCCTGCTGCAGGCTCGCTAAGGAGGCTAAAAACCAGCTAATTAATCAAATAACACCAGCTTGTCAGGATCTGAACGTTACATTACAAAGAGAAAAAAAAAACAAAAAAACAGCAATAACATTAGGCAGAATTACTTTAAATAAAAAGAGTATATAAAATGAAAAAAAAAAAAAAAAGGAAAATAAAATAAAGGAGCCTGTTAACTCTGGTGTTTTAGTTGACACTTTGTTAAAATAAATTTAAATTTCAACTTTATTCTCAATGCTTGTGATTAAATTTAAAAATTATCCTTGATCTTTAATATCATCATAAATAGAATGTTATAAATAAAAGGCTGATGACATATTGGTTTAAATTCTGTGATGAATGCAGGAAAAAGCTGACACAGTGACTGTCAACATGTTTACTTGTGTTGTCACAGTCTCTCTATGTATATCTGTTCATTAAAATAACTATAATAAACATTTGATTTAGTGTTATTATACTATTATACCTATAAAATAATCATTAGGTACTATGTGATATTATGTAGACAGCAAAAGCAATAATAGCGGTAGTTTTGTTTTAAATAAAAACAAATAAGTCATGTGACGCATTAAAAATTTTTTTTTTAATACCATGAAACCGTGGTATTTCTGTTAAAAGTT
Organism: Kryptolebias brasiliensis; assembly: GCA_028566095.1. NCBI lineage: Eukaryota > Metazoa > Chordata > Actinopteri > Cyprinodontiformes > Rivulidae > Kryptolebias > Kryptolebias brasiliensis. Next base: position 24,183,422 of record JAOXNZ010000177.1, on the reverse strand, counting down.
TTCATATTGGCAGAATCTCATCCCAGCCTATGCCTCGTCCAGATACAGGTTCACATTTAAACTGATTTGTATAAAAAACCTGTTTCATATAATACTTTTGTAGAACATCTGTTTGATTCAAACCAAAGCAAAAATGCACAGAAGTGTTTCTAATTAAATTGTAGCTCATTTTCAGAGAGCCTTACAGAAGCTGTGAGCTACAGGAGCACCTTCATTATGTTCATTCAGGTTTTTTATTGACCTCTCCCATGGAATTAAAATGACTAAAGTATTTCCTGGAGTCATAGATTGTTTGCTTCATTTAAAATCCTCAGATCAATAGCTGCACAGTTTCAACGTCCTTTTAGCCTTTTTTCCTGTGTAATTTTAGTTTGAAAGGAGAGGCAGCTGTTTACTTGGAAAACACTGTGACTGTTGCTTGTGTCAGTGTGCACATTAGTGTTTTCACACTCCCTCAGACCAAGTTTTGTGTGTAACAGTTTTCTTTTAGGTGTGTGCATGTGTCACTGATTGGTGTGTGTTTTCACTTCGCTGCACTGCTGTGATTGTTCCGAAGTATTTGTGTGAGATTCTTTCTATCATTGAATAAATACATGCTTTTACGAATTGCATTTCATTAACGTCAGAGTGGAGCACCTGTTCTCGCAGTCCTCCTGCTGAAATTGCGTAGCCTTTAAATCTGAGACCCCTCCAGACAAAGATGTGGCACCTCGTTGCACGACAAACATCTTAGGTTTCATCACTCTTCAGTTTGCTTTTTTTTTTACCTCTCATTTCTGTGTTGATAAGCTTGGGGGTGATGAAACCTTTAGGGTGGAGTGGAGGGTAGGGCTTGTCTAGACACAGTGTCTGGGAAAGAGTGGGGTCTGCTCCTTATTTCTTGTTCTGTGTGTGTGTGTGGGGGGGGGGTACAAGGAAAAGGAAGGCTCTTACATAGTTTTGTGGGGGGTAGTGGAGATTATTAGATATATTTTAGAGACACAAGGGGTGTCTGAGTCATAGGGGGCTGTGCGTCCTCCTTCATCTCTCCATTCCTTCAGACGCGTGATAAAATGCTTCGTCGTCACAGAGAGCCTCAGCCTAAATGACAGCAATGCAAATGAGGCTGTGAAGTAAACACCTGCATCCTCATGTGGCTGCTGTTGTTTTTCTCTCCACTTCACATATGACTAATTACCACTTGTGTCATAGAAGAATGCTGCAGTGGTGATTAGGAAGCTGGCTGGGGAGGACCCCTCTCCTCCACTAGAGGCACCATTCACCCCTGAAAATATAAAATGCAGTTTCTGCTTTTAAAATAAATAGAGGAAGACTCTGATGCTGCAGTTAGAGGCCTTTGTAAACAGCAGCATCTTTATTTATACGATTTACTATTACTACCTGAAGCTGAAAGGTGAAAGGTGGGCAATAATGTTTTGCTTGTGTCTGTGTGTCTGACTGTCTACAAATATCTCATAAAACACAAGCTAAAAAGAAGGTAATCATTGGATGTGCTACAACTGATTAACTTTTGAAAACAATTTGTCTCAAGATGGCTGCCACAGCCAACCGACCTTAAAAACACAAAAATGTTGATAATTCAGTCAGTTTTACAGAAATTTATTTATTGAATACAGCAGATTCAACAGGCACAGGATTATACTGTAGGCGTGTAACTTTTCAAATTCAAATTTTACAAAAGCTTCTAAACTTCCTTTATTACTGTATGTAGCTGACATTTTTGTTGTGGATGTTCTTGTGGTTTAGCAGCAACCAATAATGGCTTTTACTGAGTTACTTGCCTGGCTCTATTCCATCGGGAGAGACGGGCTCTGTATCAATTACATAGCTCTGGTAGAAAAGTAAATGGCAATTCCCCACATGTTTCCCAGTTAAAACACTCATTATATTTAGCCACTGAAGAGCAGAGAGCCAGAGTCTCCAAATCGCATTAAATATAAGACATTTTAGAGCTGAAATCAGATATGCTTTGAGGAAATGGCTGTTTAGATGAACTGAACATTAAAAACACAATGCATATTTTGATTTTAAATTGATCTAATGATAAGTTTATACATATTGAATAAAATCATCATTAACAAAGACAAAACATTAAAGGCTTCTGAGTATCAAACAGAATCCTTTTACAATAGACTCAAAAAGAAAGCATTTCTGTACAGAAATATAAGAAGTAAATATGAATGCTTGAATTGTCTTTGCCAATCTCTCTGGAATACTTGTAACTTTTGTCATTTTATGTCTTTTTAAAAGAGCCCGGGAAAAAAGCATCTAATGATTTTCTGGGAGAAAAAAAAACTCACATAAAGCAGATTGTGCTGCTATAAAAAAATACAATCAGTAGGGTTGATTTGTATACAACATCCCAGAGGCTCATTTGATCTCACTCTGAGTTTTATGCCAACAATTCTTTAGCATAAAATGGAAGTATTTTGTACTTTGATGCTGTCAAAAGAGGGTGACATGAAGACAGTCAGATTAAGTAAACATTTCATTGTTCTCACTTCATGCTTATTTGTCTAATCTCCATCTTAAAAGATCCATTCTCTTCTCCCATTTCATTTGCTTTTGAATGAAGCCAAGAAAGCGGTCAATGGCCTTAAGAGGAATCTCGTGATAGGGATTGCGACACTTTGCACCAAAGCTCTGTTTTACCACTTTTTAATATTTAATTCAATACAATTTATTTATATAACACCAATTCACATCCAGATTTAAATCCACAGTCAGTTCAATTTTTTTTTTTATGATTTATGATCTCACATAGTCTGTTAGTCCTTGGAGTATGTGTTGTGAATGACTGACAACTACTACCACACCAAATTTAGATAAATACCTGTAAAATTAAATGAGGTATAGACATTCTTTTAGGCTCAAGTTCAATCGCTATGTAGTGTTCTTTCACTCTGGTATGTTGTTTTTGAGAAAGAAAATCTATGAGCTTGAAAAATAGGCCTTTATTTAGCTTTCACTTAGCCTAGCCTGGAGGAAGACTTTTACCTATTTCTCTATACCCTGTGCTTTATGACTGATGGCACAACCGATAAGTCCAAAAAAGGTTAAAAACAAAAACAACTGGACTTCTATTCTGTAGTTGAAGATGTTTTTTTTAGAAAGCTGAAATCTGAGACCTCCTCCTCTGTTTAATGTTGGTTCATCTCTTTTGACATAGATGGCTTCCTTTACCCCCCTCTCAAACCATCTGTCTTCCTGGTCCAAAATATGAACATTTTGGTCCTCAAAAGAGTGTCCCTTATCCTTGAGGTGTAGGTGAACAGCTGAATCTTGT
>JAOXNZ010000177.1:24142063-24157867 GCA_028566095.1 Kryptolebias brasiliensis | reverse complement strand
TGTGTCATTCATGAGATTTACCCCCCCCCCCCCCCCCACACACACACACAGACACGGGCCTTTGGGAGCAGGAGATAAATATGTATTAGTCTAAAGCTCAATAAATGCATCATTTCTGAAAGTACAGCTTTTCTACAGTTTATAGTAATTCAATTTAGGCACCACAGCTTTTCTAAAAGTTAAAGCAATTCCTGTTAGTGGGCAGAGCTTTTTATTATTTATGTTTATTTTGGACAGCGCAGCTTTTTTTTTTTTTTTTTACATTTACGGCCATTTATTTTAGGTGGAACACCTTTCCTAGGGTTTATACCAGGCCTTATCAACACGCTGCCTGCAGGCCGAATGTCACCCTTTTTAAGTTTCTTTGGCCCCCACAAAGCTGCTAGAATCCCACATGGATTTGCCTGAATATAATGCTAACAATATACATAGCAAATCTACTTCAATACCTTGAGCATCATACTAATCTAGTTGAAATCTGCCACTGTCAAACAGACAGTCTTTGATAAATTATGATGGCAAAGAGGGGTTGGGTGGGTAAATCTATAGTCATGTGTCTGATCGGCCCATCCTTCTGACCTGAGCAAAAGGCAGCAAGGCTGCAAGACCAGGACAGACAGAAGTCACATTAGCTGAACTCAAGTGTCAAGATGTCACTTTCAAAACCAATAAGAAAAAAAAAGCAGATTTCAGATTTTGACAATTTCAAAGCAAATGGACAAAAAGGTATTGTTTGTTCACTTTGCCAACAATAACCAGTGTTGCTGAGAAATGACAGAGCTGTAGTTGTTTTGGTCAAACCTTGAGAATAAAACGATACTATCAGGTTCACACAAAGTTGTCAAAAGTGAGCAGCTCAGCGACAAACAGACACGGGAGACCAAGATAAAAGGTAAGTGGTTTTATTACTGGGTGCTGGTGGTGGTCTGGATCTGTAACGGAGGAGGGAAGGTGAGAATCTGCTTTGGACTGGAGATTGTTTGTTAAGCGAAATAGAAAAGTTTCTCTTACAGGTTGGTGCGGGAGGCTCGGCCCGGAAGAGAGGATCCAGATTCCAATGGAGGGTAGTTCACAAGCGGGTTTGTTTCCGAGGCAGGTTTGGCAGCAGACAAGTGACAGTGCAGATGGACTCAGAAGAGGGACTCTCGGGGAGGTCCTGAATAATGCAGGTAACTCAGGGCATATGAAGGTACTCGAAGATGCGAGGCGCTCTGTGTAGACAGGAGGGAACAGGTTAGTAAAACTCAGAGTAGTATTCACACTGAGCAGCTGAGAGGCTTTACCCATGAGAACATGATGCTTCAGCGCCAATCTGCCTTATAACTCCTGAGGCTGATGAGAGAAGATCTGCTGCAGCTGATGATAATTAGGCTGCTGACCAAACAGGAACCAGGTGATCCAAAACAGAACATAACTCCACTGAATGCTACAGATACGTGTGCTCTTGTTTAAAAGTACTTGTTTTGAATGACTTTCAGCTATTAACACGTCACATTTTAGCAGAATATCTGTCTAAGTGACTGAAATACAGTCATTTTTGTGTTCTCTATGGTCAGTTGGCTGTGGTGGCCATCTTGAATTGGGCTGGCTCCAAAAGTTAATAAATTTTAGATATATAAATCCAATGATTATTTCCTGAAAGTCTGTGATGTCCGTGAAAGATAATTTAAATAAAAATATTTTGTACTATTGCTCGAAAAGAATTTGTTTAGGTGATACTTGCTGAATTTTAATTGAAGACCACTTGGTTTAAGTGGAATTTGATTGTTTAAAGCCTGTTTATAAATGGAAGTTATAAGCTATATCTGCACAGCTAGAAAGCTGTTTGTGAACGTTTGTTTTCTTCACTGTGTGAGAAGAAAAAACCAAGAAGACAAGTCTAACACAGCACATTCTAGACTCTATATCTTACAAGACTCTGACATCTTGTTTAGAGAATTATCTCACCTACCTCTGAAAAGGGTGGTGTTTTGCTTTTGCACATTTACTTTGTTTTTCCTCTTTGTTCCTTCCTCTGAAAACATGTCAGGACTGACAGTGTCTCACTGAAGCCTTCACAGATACAGCTGCCCATGTCTCTGGGTGTTATTGCTGCTCTTCAAGGAGAGAGCCATTCTGCTACATCTACTGAGTTCTGAATTTCTTTGCTGAAATTTATTGAAGAAGCTAAAAAGGAATTGGTGAAATTTAAAACAAACAAGCAAAGTTAAAATTAGCAGAACAAAAACTGAAACAATCAAATCAAACACTCAGTCAGAACACAAGCTAAACTGAGCAGAGCAGGGAAAAACTAAAATTAGCAAAACTTTACCTAAAAACTAAACTTAGAAAAGGTATAGCTAAACGTTAAAATAGGTCAACCAGTAGCTAATCGCTAAATATTGCAAAAAAAGTAGCAAAAAGCTAAAATTAGCCAAACTGTAGCTAAATGCTAAATCTTACAAAATAGTAGCTAGAAGCTAAACCTGTAGTTAAAAAAACGTTTTTGTATACAGCATGAATGGTTAAAATAGCACAAAGTACACAGAAGTAGAAAATGTATGAAATAAACTATAAAAAGGAAAACAACAGAGTGAATGCTGAGTCAACATTCGCTTTGCTGTGTGGCTTTTGAAGGTGATGTTATGGTAATGACAAGAGAATTTTTAAAATAAGTATTTTTTTCTGTTCGTTTAACTTCATTAACCTGAGTTTTAGTGAATATATTATGATCAAATTAAAAATGCATTTAAATTCCAGGTTGTGAGGTAACAAAATAGAAAAAAATCCCAAAGGATGTGAAAACTGTTGCAACCCACTGTTGATGAGATAGACAAATAATTTATCTCCAGAGTCATTGTGGCACTAAAAGGTTCATTACAATTTTATTCACTTCAAAATAAACATCAAAAGAGCAACAGTACACACACATTCTTCTTACACATATTTGTTGACAAGCACACATCCTACATATATACACACACACATCAGGATTGAGTAGAATCCACGTGGCTTTTCTAATTACATGGACCTGCACTCCTGCTGCCAGAGAAACTCATTTGGCCGTCGAGAGGTACTTGCGTACTAAAAGCAAAGGAGGCCTGGGAAGACGAGTCTTAATGAGGGGAATCAGTGGAACATGTCTGATGGTGACATTTCTTCATGGAGCTGGAAGGGTCTTGATGAAACGCAGGGCCTTCACAGTGGGCTTTGCTTAACCACTTGGCTCTCCCGCTTTCAAGTGGGCATGGTGCAACAACAACAAGCAGCCCTCACACAGAAGGCAATTAAAACTCTGATCTGCTTACACATCCGGAAACATTCGCTCAGCTGCAGGCACAGAGGAAGAGGACTTGGGGGTGGTGGTGATAGTGGTGGTGGTGGGAGGGTAATCTCTTAGGGGCAATGGTCTAAAAGTGGTGCAATCCCAATTCAGAAAATGTTGGAACATTGTGTAAGATGTAAATTAAAAACAGAATGCAAAAATTTGCAAATCTCAAACACCCATATTTTATTCACAATGGAACATAGTAAGCATGTCAAATGTTTAGACTAAGAAATTTTACAATTTTTTAAGAAAAAAAAAGTTGAATTTGATACAGCAGTACATTTAGAAAAGAAGAAAAGTTGTTTTAGATCCATGTTTCCCACTGTGAAGCGTTCCCTCCTATTTTAGTAACAGTCTGTAAACGTCTAGCAACTGAAAAGAGCAGCTGCTGGAGATTTTGGAGGAAATACTGCACCCCCATACCATCAGAGAGGCAGGCTTTTAGTGTATGCTGATAAGAAGCTGGATGGTTCCTCGTCTCTTTAGTACTGAGGGCGTTGTGTCTGTGGTTTCCAAATAGTATTTCAAATTTTGATTTGTCTGACTACAGAACAGTTTTCCACTTTGCCTCAGTTCATTTGAAATGAGCTTTGGTCTGAAGGAGATGACAGAGTTTCTGGGTGGTGTTCACATATGGCTTCTTTGTATGAGCTTTAATCTGCATTTGAGGATGGCACAATGAACTGTGTTTACAGATGATTTGTGGAAGTGTTCCTGAGTCCATGCAGTGATGTCCAGAACAGAATCAGACCTGGTTTTAATGCAGTGGCCCCAGAGGGCCTGAACATCACAGGTATCCAATGTTGACTTTCAGCCTTGACCTTTGACCTCAGAGATTGAAATCTTTTGATGATATTATAAATTGTAGATGATGTGACATTTAGTCTTCTCAATTTTCCATTGAGGGATATTATTTTGAAATTGTTCCACTGTTTTTAGATGTAGTTTTTGCAGACTGGTGAACCTCTGCCCCTCTTTACTTCTGAGAGATTCATCCTCTCTAAAATCTTCTTTTTATACTCAGTCCTTTTACTGACCTGTTGTCAGTTAAACTAAGTAGTTGCAAAATTCTCACCCAAATTTTTCTTGTTCGTACTACTTACTTTTACAGCCTTTTGTTGTCCATGTCTCAACTTTTTTGAGATGTGTTGCTGCCATCAAATTCAAAATTACCTTATTTTTTTCCTAAAAATGGTTTCTTAGTTTAAATATTTGATATGTTTACTGTGTCATTGTAAATCCATCAAAAGTTTAAAAAACAACCACAGTTTTTTGGATTTACCATGTACTGGATGACTGAGAATGTACACCAGCATCTGTTTCATTGTGAAAAAAATGTAGTTTTAAAACATTTGGAAATGAATGCATTCTGTTTTTATTTATAGTTTGTACAACTTTTTCAGAATTGGAGTTGTACATACAAAACACACTATATATAATACCTGGAAAAAACGTCTGAGCTTCCTAACTAAACACAAACAGCAACACTGGTGAAACAGGCCGACTGGGATCTGACTAACCAGAATCTGGCTCAGAGTCCAACTGCTGTTTAACAGCAGCTGTCAGGCCTTAATACGATCTGATGCTGAAGAGGGTCCAGGGACCATGGCAGATCTGACTCAGTGTTTGGAGTTACACAGCGGACTGTTCAAGCTTTATTTCAGACCTGGGTCAGACTGAACATTGAGCAGCTCAGTGGTTCCGTGACAGGTCTGTGCAGCACTGTATGTCTTGTAAACGAGCAGCTCCTCTTTCATTCCTGAGCTGCTCACTGGGCAGGTAAAGTTGTACAAATTACTCTTCATTTTCAACTTGAGGAAACTCAACGGGGTCTGAAGAATGACTGGCCACATCGGTTCTTCTGTTTTCTCATTTTTGAGGTGTTTGACGTCCCGTGGGTTTTACAATTTGTTGCTTTTGTGGTTTTTTTGTTTGTTTTTTTTGGTAGAAATGATTGTGCTGTTAAAATCCAGTGTTTAGAACAGAGGGACATCTGGCTGCAAAACCTGTAAACTGCAACAAACTACATAACTACAACTAAAGCCAGAATTTCACTTGGCTGCATTTGTGGGAGGCTGAATGGCATCCACAACAATGTTAATTATGTGAATGCTAAAGTAATCTATTTTAAATTTAGTTATTCATTCTTTATTACTATTATTGTTATTAGTTGTAAATATGCACTTGCATATTTATTTAAATAACCCTAATTACTCAAGCTACACAGACTTTTTTTTTATGTTTGCTGCAAACATTTACTAGATCTGAATGATTGTTATTACCTGAAAAGGCAATAGTGTTTTTGCCTTCGCCTGTGTGTGTGTTTTTGTTTGTTGTTAGCAAATTATCTCATGAACCACTGGGTGGATTTTAATGAAACTATCAGAAAGTAATCACTGGAAGTACATCTACAACGGATTACCTTTTGTAATTAACCCAATTCAAGATAGCTGCCACACCTAATCATAACACATAAATGACTATAGCTCAGTTAGTGCAAAAATCTGATGTGGAAATAGCTGAGAGTCATACTAAACACATACTCTGAGAGCTAACACATCTTCATGGTTTGACCAAAGCAGCAACAACTGTGTCATTTGTCATCATAAGATGATCTTAGTTTAAAATGTTGGGATGAAAACAAGCATTTCTTCGAGAAATGCCAGGCCTTTTATTTGAGTCTCTTTCTAAGGCACTACTAACAGTTTAACGAGGATCCAGTGAAATTTCGATTGGCACAATTTCCTGATATTCAAACCCAAAAATTGATGGATTTTTTTAAATCAAACAGCTGTGGTCAGTTGTTGTGTTTGTTGCTCTAATGCTCCCTCTTATATATCACGGAACCAAACTGGTTCCTCTAAATCTGAGCTAGTCATGTTCAGATCCTTTGAAATGCGCCAGTAATATCTGACCAATTAAACAAGAACAAAATACCCCCCTCCCAGCTGAAATGGTGACTTTAAGAGCCTGTGGTTTGTGTAATAATACTCTGAAAGTAAAAGTGAGCATTATGTGACAGACAGGGCTGGGTCACCTTCACAGGCTGAGAGCCAGCCTGTTGTTGTCTTCCATCAGCTGGAGGACCCCCTTTGCTGCTCTGGCCTCACTGCCCATTATTTCTGCCTCTTAGTGTGACCTGTGGCTGCTGTGTGATTTTTTTTTTTTTCACCACTGGGCTAACTGCACCAAATGATGGTAGATTTTAAAAGAATAGATGAGCTAGGCAGTCTATCCTGACCGCCTGGTGCCAAATATTAGCTATAATTTAGTTTAGAACTGCAAAGACTCTCCGGGAGTTGATGTATTAAGACAATTACAGCCAGAATGTGATGTAACTGAGCAATAATGTTCCTGTAATAATGTGTTTTCTTCACAAGCTTCTCTGGGCAACATCAAGCAAAGAAACCTTCACTAGTTTGACACTTTCTTTTAGTTTCACCTCTTATAAGTCATTTTGTTTTTCTGCTCTCTGCAGCTGGCTGCACCTTTGATGAAGACTCAGACTCTGGTTTGTGTGAGTACAAACAAGGTCAGGAGGATGACTTTGACTGGCAGCTGATCAGGACCTACAGCTGGCCACACCCGACCACAGATCTTCTGCCAGGTAGGCTTCAACATGGGTCACAGTTTCTGGGTAGTCCTAACACCATGATGTAAAAACTGCGTTTATTTGGCTGCAGTACATTAAGAGATCCCTTCCAGATGTAATAAAGAACTAAATATTCAAGTTTTTCTTAACCAAAAATAGACCTTTTTCTCATAAACGAAAAACTCATACACAGTGGAGTTAAATTAAAATTCAATGAGGTCCTCCTAAAAAATTTTTTCTAACAAAAGGTCCAGATTATATATATTTAACATTTATTTTAATGACAGCTATGCTAGTTTTATCTCACACCATATGTTTTTTCAGGCCTGTAGCTCTTTGTGGGCTGGCATAGAGAAGCAGAGGAAACCATGAGCCACAGATGCAAATTATCATAAAAGCTAGAAATGCTGCATCACCAAAAATTAATTACCATTAACGCTGGAAAACGGCAACACCTAAAATGAGCATTCAGGAATAAAAAAAACAACAAAATAAAAACAAAACTCTGCCAGCTAAAAATAATTACAGTAAATGCAAGAAAAGGTGGCCACCTAAAAACAATTACAGTATAACCTAAAAACACCTGCTCTTTATTTATATATATATATATATAAATACAAACTGGTTACGTCATGGTACAGGAAATCCAGGGTTTGAGGGTTCGAATCCCAATGCCAACCTCCGAGCAACCTCGGTTACACAATAAAAATGATGCCATGCCGGCTCAAATGTCGCTCGGATTAACAAGGTTTGCATCAGATGTTGGGAAACCAGGATATTCTGATGAGAAATGGGCTACTGGAACAAGACATTCCAGTAGCCACAATGAAACCCTGAAAGTCTGCTAGAAGATTTGAATGCAGCACTGCTAAGTATCCCTACAATAAGCTGGTATACACCACAGCAACAGTGATCCTTGACATACTTGGCTATACGATCAAGCCTACAAGTAATAAGGAGCATTGTCCCCCATGAAGGAGGAAGCTAGAAACTACGATCAAGGCAACTTGGAGAGAAATCAGCCAGTTGTCCGAGCTACAGAAAGGTGCAAGGTGCATTGAAAAAGCATCCACCACAAAATACCACAACTTGTCCAGTTGTCCTAGAAACTGCCAAACAATGCCTCAAAGCTCTGGCTACTCGTCTGAGGAGGTACACTCAAGAAGCGGAAGCCAAGAGAATAAACAGGGTATTCTCCACCACACCATCCAAAGTGTACTCTCAATGGCAGTAGAAGAACAAGAGAGTACATCCTCCCAGAGCTGAGACTGAGCAATACTGGAGAAGCATATGGGAGGAGGAGGCAACACACAATGATAATGCTTATGGCAAGAACAAAGTCCAAGCCATCAACACATATGAGGTGCCAGGTGGTATAATAATCTGGCAAAAGGAGGAGATAGAAGCCATTGACATCAAGACATGAAAGCTCCTCACAATGCACAGAGGGTTTCACCCCAAGTCCAGCACCCTGAGACTGTACACTAAGAGAAAAGAGGGAGGCAGAGGACTAGTGAGCATCAGAGCCACTATACAGGATGAAACAACCAAGATCCTGGAGTACATCAGGAAGAAAGACCCCAATGATGATCTGCTAAGTAAATGTCTCAGGCAGCAAAAAGCCAATGTGGAAGAGGAGAAAGAGGAACAACCCCTGCACGGCATGTACCACTGGCAGATTGAAAAAGTGGCTGATATCTACAAATCCTACCAGTGGCTAGAAAGGGCTGAACTGAAAGACAGCACAGAGGCACTAATCATGGCAGCACAAGAGCAGGCAGGCCGGAGTCTATCATACCAGGCAGGACCCAAGATGCAGGCTTTGTAAAGATGCCCCAGAGACATTCCAGCACATAATAGCAGGATGTAAGATGCAGGCAGGCAAAGCATACATGAAACGCCATAACCAAGTGGGTAGAATAATGTACAGGAACATCTGTACCGAGTAAGGACTGGAAGTCCCACAGTAAAAGTGGGAGACTCCATCTAAGGTGGTGGAGAATGGCAGGGCTAAGATACTGTGGGGCTTCCAGATCCAGACTGACAAACAGGTGATGACTAACCAACCGGACATTGTGGTGATAGATAAGATACAGAAGAAAGCAGTGGTGATAAATGTAGCAGTCTCAAGCGACTGTAACATCAGGAAAAAGGAGCATGAAAAGCTTGAGAAATACCAAGGGCTGAAAGAGGAAATAGAGAAGTTGTGGAAAGTCAAAGCCATTGATACAGTGGTCATCGGAGCACTCGGTGCTTTGACCCCAAACTGGAAGAGTGGCTCCAACAGATCCCATGAACAATCTCAGATCTCTGTCCAGAAGAGCGCAGTCCTAGGAACAGCTAAGATACCACGTAGAACCCTCAAGCTCTCAGGCCTCAGGTAGAGGACCCAAGCTTGAAGTGAAAGTGGAACCCCCCATGTAGAACAAATGGAAGTTTTATTTATATATATATATACAATGTATAAATGTGTGTGTGTGTGTGTGTGTAACATATATACGTATACACATTCACTTCTTTAGGTTATTTAAAATGAGTCTTATCAATCAGTCAGACTGATTTTTTTCAGTTCAGTAAGATAAAGAACCTCTTTAATACAGATTGTATGGTTGTATGGTTGATTTTAGGTGGAGCTGCAGATTTCCAATTTAGCAGTATTAGTCTCCTGACCAGCAGACCAGCAAATATTTTTATGAGCCTGGCTTCCACACAGTGAGCTTGATGTAGAATCCAACATTGCATGAAACTGTTTCTAGCACAAACTGAAGATCTGTGTACTCTCTTTAAAATCTCCCACCGAACATTTGAACACTGTAGAGTGTTTTGAAAGGTTACTTTTAAGCACCTGGCTAGTAACTTTGCCAGCAGTTTGAAGTCCACATTTAACAAACTGGTGGGATGATACAAACTGCACAGTAATGGGCTTTTACCATTTTTCAAGAGCACCAAGCTACATGCCTAAGTCTGGGTTTGGGGGAGCATGCTTGTATTAAAAGACTCATCTCTCATAGGAATGGGGCCAGCTGCTTCCAAATGTTTTTGTAGAATTTGGTTGGGATGCTACCTGGACCTGGGCTTGTACTGCTTTGTACAGAATTCACTTCAGCCTCAAGCTCTGTGATAGGATGGTCCAGTTCCTTGGCCAGATTCTGATCCACAGAGGGAATGTTATTGACACTTAGAGAGGAGATCTGAGAGCAATCAGATGAGTAGAGCCGCTTATAAAATTCTACAGTGGTTTAATTTCTAATGGGTCTGATGTTACTTCTGCACCAGTTGTTAACTTGGGGATGCAGATAGTTGTTGCAGTTGATGAGCCAGCAATTACTTGTTCTATCTACCTTGTTCAATTAACTTGGACACCAAATGCAGTAAAAGTTGAGGGGTGTGCTGTGATGTAATAAGATCATATTTGGCTTGCAAGGACATTAGTTATTTATACATATCTGGCTGTTTTATAGTTGCATATAAAACATCTAAAAACTCAGTGCTCTCAGACAGCCTGGCTAGTTTTTTCTTCTTCTAGATTTTTGTTGATAAGAAATAATCTCCCCTCTTATAAAAGCCTTCATTGCTTCCCATAACACAGATGCCGTGACCTCTCAAGCCATCATCTAGGAGTAGATGTAAGTCAAGACCACCATGGTGGTCTTGCATTAGCAAATTTATGAAAATAAATGCTTGTATAGTCTGAGACTGCAACAGAGTCATATTTATAGTCAGAAACTGACAAGAGCAGCCTGCTATCAACTAAAACAAGCTAAACCAAACCATTATCTGGTAATTAAAAGTTAATGCAAGAAAAGAGTCTTAAGTTGTGTTTTGATAGCTTTAACCAAGGGGGCACACTTGATTAAGAGTGGAAGATCATTCACCAGCTTTGGGGATGCTACAGCAAAGACACAATCTACCTCACTGATCAATCTAGACTGTGGGACATCTAAACTGAGCTTTTCAAAAGATGTAAGGATCCTAGATTTTGAGTAAGGGCAGATAAGTTCAGATACATATACTGGTTCCAGGCCATGCAAAGCTTTAAAAACAAACAAAAATAAATTTCAAATCAAGTCTCTATTTAAAATGAAGCCGGTGGAAAGATGCTGACACAGGAGTGATACGGTGATGGGAAGAAGTTCTGTCTCCATAAAATTCAAATAAAAAGGAAAAAGAATGGTACAGTTTCTTAGTTTCAACATTTGATATGTTTACTATGTTCCATTACAAATAAAATATGGTTTTACGAGATTTGCAAATCATTGCATTCTGTTTTTATTTTACGCAAAAATAAAACAAAATTCAGTGTTGTATATTGGCCATTGGCTGTCCTGGAATAAGGGTAGATAATTTCAGATAAATATATAGGTGTCAGGCCATTCAACGCTTTAAAAAACAAACAAACAAAAACAAAATCAGTTCTCTATTTAACAGGAAGCTGGTGGAAAGATGCCAACACAGGAGTGATACTGTTTCTTTTCCTGGTACCAGTTAAAAGTCTTACTGCAGAGTTCTGAAACAGCTACAGATGGGACAACAGAAACTCAATGATGCCTAAATAGAGAGACTCATGCCATGTAACCTGGAAGTGATCAATGCTGTCTACATGTTGTGCTTAGAGAAAATGGATTTTGAGCTTAGAAATATTTTTAAGTTGTATAAAACAGCTCTTTACCACAGAGTTGATCTGTTTATTTTTTAACTGACAGTCAAGAATTACACCTAGATTCCTGGCGTCCTACTTACAATAGTGTTTAGAAAGCAAAATATAACAATTTTAGACTTTTTATCACTTAACTGAAGACAGAAACAATCCAGCATTTTACCTCTTTAATATAAATAAGCCAAATTTAGCATTAGCACAGCCATGAACCACCTCCTTCAACAGGATGAATGCTGCCCTCCGTCTGGCCACAGTCTGTTTGAAGTCCAGGAAAATGTACACTCTTTACCTGTTGTGCAGCAAGGGGAAAGCTTCTCTGGCACGGTGCAAAATGGTATTCCTGGTTTGAAACTGTGTCACCTTCATGATTATCGGTTGTGGCAGCTCGCCCTCCCTTGGTTTAGCATGTAGCATGTAGTGGGCCCTGTCCAGGTTGGGTTCTCCTCAAGTCCCAACAAGTTCTTAAGAAATTTGGCTATGAACTCTGTAGATCATGGACCTTCTTAGCCCTTTAGCAGCCCTACAAGTCATTTTTTTTTCTGCCTAGAGCACACTGCCAAGTCTTCACATTTGTTGCCCAAAATTTCTACCACCGCAGAGAGCTTTGCAAAAATAACTTGCATGCTGGTTAGCTAGTCAATATGCTCATTAGCCACGCTCTCAAGATCAGAAATAGCTCTGTTTTGCTGAGGGTCTTTTTCTTCCAGCTGTTTTAGAGCAGTCACCATTTCCTACTTAACTGACTCTGATATCCTTGATTCGAGTTTTGTGATAATTTCAGCTTGTTATCAGTTACTTGATACACTGAGGCAACTCTTCATTAACATCATGTTTCTCAGAACAACCTGGTTAGATGGCATGGCCTTCCTTGGCTAGTCCTGGCACACTTGTGGGTTCATTTTTTGAACATGTTCAAAATTCAAGCATTGATTGTGAACCTCTGTATCTAATCTAAAAAAACACAGTGGAAGTTTTGAGACATTTTGGAGACTCCCTTGTGTGCCATTTGCCAACTAGTCTCCGACAGTCAGTTCAGTGAGATACTGGCTTTAGCTTGTCAATTCACTCAGAATTAAACTGTTTCTTTAAAGTGAATTCAATATATCTTGATTTAAGGCT
The DNA here is from genome assembly GCA_028566095.1 of Kryptolebias brasiliensis. Taxonomy (NCBI): domain Eukaryota; kingdom Metazoa; phylum Chordata; class Actinopteri; order Cyprinodontiformes; family Rivulidae; genus Kryptolebias; species Kryptolebias brasiliensis. Next base: position 24,145,192 of record JAOXNZ010000177.1, on the reverse strand, counting down.
TCCCTTTGAACTTAATATTTTATATTGAAATACACAGGGTTTATTGCATTATTAATTTCACACCCCTAAAGTGTATTTTAACCTTCATGTAGGCTTATCCTGTAGTTGTGATCCAGTTTTAAAGGCAACAGAGGCTTCACTTTCAGTCAACAAAGACTGAACTATAACACATTTATTTGCTCTTTCATAAGCATTCTCCATGTTGTTCTTGGGAAAAACTGGTCTAGATAAAGAGGCTTGGAACAGCTCTCTTTTGTTGCCTGAATCCATTTACATTTCACTTCAGAACCCATCGGAAATGAGTGGAAAGAAGAAATGGATGTTTTTTGGTTAAACATGCACCTAAAATGAATTTCAATTTTGAGTAATTTTTACATCCCACTGCTGAAATCCCTGAAAATTTTGCTACCTGTCATTGTTGATATTTGGTAGAAAAGTGTGGAAAAGTTTTGTTGGGTTTAAAAGAGTGAATATCAGACATTTTTGTATTCACTCTCCATAACTCAGTACTGAGACTGTCTCCAGGGAAACATAAAATGTTAATTTCATACTGAAAAGCCACCAAAAGGACTAATCTTGGCAAATAGCTCTCAAGATCTGTGTGTGAACTTTTACATGTAGTTCAGCTTCAGAATGAACACAAATATGGAACTTCCTCTGAACAAACCTACTATGCTCAGTGTGCCGCTGTTTGCAGCTCACACCTGCTGCAGCACAGCAGCTGTGGACTCTTCTCACGTCGGACAGCTCTCATGTGTGAACATCTGTGGAAGCATGCAATTCCAGTCATTCTTAGAAAGTCTGCAGCAAATATTTTGGATGTTAAAGTTCAGGTGTGGCTCCAGAGGAGGAAAAGAACAGAATGTTCGTATACATTTTTTATTCCTTAAAAAAAGCAACACAAAGGTTGTCAAGTTTTTTCCGTGGTGATGATTAGACACAATCACTCACAGGTTTATTAAAGGAGAAGTTCGTCCATATTGTTGTATGTAACTCGATAAATAGGGTTTACCATCTGACAGAACTCAACACCTAGTTGAAATTCAGATGCTGTGGTCTTAAAACAACTCGTATTTCCAAATTTTCACAGCTGTTTATGCAAATTAAGTTTTAAAAGCCTTTAGTAAAATGTTAGTTTGGTGCAGTTATTACACAGTATTTTCAGCAGAAATATTAAAAAATTCCCCAGGATACACCAAAAGTGCTACATGTTGCTACTGCTGGTGCTGTTTGTGCTTGTAAATGGCCATTGAATTTTATGTAAATAATTGTAATACTGCGATGGACTTGCGACCTGTCCAGGGTGTACCTTGCCTCTCGTACAGTGACTGCTGGAGATAGGCACTATCTCCTCATGACCTGGAAAGGAGAAAAGGGTAAAGAAAATGGATGGATAACTGTGTAATGCAAAACAGATGGTGATAATGTGTCCTGATCCATGCTTTGATATAGGATCATTTACTTCTTTTTGTATTTATTTAATGTGTTTACTCATTATTGTCCATTTTAGTGTTCTGTAGTGTTATTTGGTTTGGCTAAACCTTCATACTGTAAGTTTCCATTATGTGTAATAATGTTTGGTCAGTTTAGTGATTTGACTTGTTTATTAATTTTATTTAGTTAACCTTTTGTTAGATTACCTTTCTTGAGTATTGATTTTAGGGTAAGAAGATGGGCAAAATCGTTTTCATCAGCAAATGTCAGTCCAATATACTGTATTTGTGCAGCTGTGTTTAAGCTTTTTTTATGAGGAAAGACAGGATAGGCAATCCCTGTTTTCTATTGTCTACAATTGTGGAAGTAGGCTATTTGTGGCCAAAAATAATATAAAAGCACTGATTAGGGATTAGTTTGGTTTTATAAAAAGGAATTTCTCAAAAATTTTGACGAGAAATAAACCAAATGTGTGCAGCCAGCTCCAGGGTGATTTTAGCTTTATCACCCTGACAACAGACATGTGCTTCATTTGTAATATAATGCCCTTATTGTCACAGCACACACTATTTTTGAAAGTTGGAACCTGCAGGTTGACTGTCTTGAACCAAGTTTTTTTCTTGACGAGTTGCAGAACAGCTACAGCACACACCAAGGAGAGCAGATGGATCAGAGGAAAGATTATAGTCAATTATTGTTAGTTCAGTTAGGAATCTTAACTGGCCTTGGCTTCATTACCCTTAATGCAGCAGTGGAAAATGACATTTAAAAGGTACATTTAATGTCGCTAAGCCAAGCCATGAAGCTTCTCCATCCATGAAGAAGCTCTGGCACAAAGTCAGAAATGATGGCTCCAGAGAGCACACGAGGAAACTGCCAGAGCATTTCACTGAGAATGGAAATATAAATAATATGAAGATAACAATCACAGAGTTAATTTGTGGGGCAGCTTATGTTTCACAATTGATAGATGATTGTAAAATAACCTGACACAGAGTTAAATCCACCTTTTGATCTGTGAGGATAACTTTTTTTTGCACCATGGTGCAGCTTCACCTTGTCTGCTTGTTATAAAAGCTGTGAGCTGTTTTATGATATTTATCTGTTTATTGTCTTATAAGTTAGGCTATCAAAAAGTGCATATTAGTCACAGAGTGAAACTGCAATATTTATGTCTTCTTATGTTTTGGTTCTCACAATGATACCAGAGTCCATATTTCAAATTTTTGGGAAGTCATTCTAGGCAACAAGTGATTTTCTTTTTAAATCGTCCTTCTTTAGTTACACAGCTGCCATTACAATAGACTGACTCCTGTCATGGTTTAGAAGAAATATTTCTCTTAACACAAGTTTTTTTTAACTCTATCTTGTCATTTTGATAATGATTATTATTATTTTTTTTTTTTACTGAAGCTGATGCATATTTACACAAATAAATTACACAAATCTTTGCTCAGCAATAAAATGAAAGCTGCTCAGCAGGTGTCTGTCAGCAGGCTGAGCAGCTGTAGGATACATGAAGGAAGCCTGAGGCTGCTGAAAATGGATGAAGTTGATTGCACCTACAGTAAGATAATCAGGGTGTATTATCATGTCCAGGTTTGGATTAGAATTGTGCATTTATTTACATGTAAAAACTTTTGAAAGGGAAAGATAAACTAGGTTAAACAAAGTGGGAAATATTATCCCTGGGAC
>JAOXNZ010000177.1:24067268-24080211 GCA_028566095.1 Kryptolebias brasiliensis | reverse complement strand
AGCTCCTCGGATGAGAAGCGAAACGTCTTCAAACTACAAATTGAAGTCCAGTTGCTTTTGTTTTTAACCTTTTTTGGGCTCAATTTACTAAATGAACAGAGGATGAGGAATACTGGCATGGAGAGCGGAACGAGCAGCCTAAAGGCCTCCATTGGGCCAAGATGAAATAAACTGTATATCACAGGAGTTAAATGGATGTGGTCAGCATGTCCTTCAGCAGTCTAGGCCAAAAACAGCATAACTTAGGAATAGCTCAGGAAACCCAAGCCAACCCTAACTACAAGATTTAACAAAAAGGAGAGGCTTAAGCATAGTCTTAAATGTAGACAGGGTGTCAGGCTCAAAGACAGAAACTGGAAGTTGTTTCCACAAGAGAGGAGCCTGATAACTGAAAGCTCTGCCTCCTGTTCTACTTTTAGAAACTGTAGGAACCACAAGAAAACCTGCAGTATGAGAGTGAAGTGCTCTGTTAGGAAAATATGGTACAACAAGGTCTTTAATTTAAGCTGGAGCTTGGTTGTTGAGAGCTTTGTATGTTAGAAGTAAGATTTTAAATTGGATTCTGAATTTGACAGGGAGCCAATAGAGAGAAACTAAAAATGAAGAAACATGATCTGTCCTTCTAACTCTCATCAGGACTCTAACATCAGCATTTTGGATCAACTGAAGACTTTTTAGAGAGTTTTTTGGTGACCAGTTAATGAAAAATTACAATAATCCAGCCTAGACATGATAACTGCATGGACCAGTTTCACTGCATCAATTTGGGACAAGATGTTTCTGATTCTAGTAAAATTGTGCAGCTGGAGGAAAGCGGTCTTGTTAATTAAAAGACATATCCTGATCAAAAATAACACCAAGGTATTTTACATTAGAACTGGTGCCAAATTAATGCCATCCAGAGGAAGTGACAGGCTGCAAAGTAAGATGCTCAGGTCCAAAAACCACAATCTTTGTCTTGTCTGAAGGCACTTTCACAAAAGATTTCCGCAAAATGGATGCAAAGACCAGTTCATCTTTATGCTGCTTCTGACATTCACAAATTACAGATAAAGCTGGTCTTGTCCCACGTAGATATGAGCTTTCAGAAAGCAAGCATTGCAGAACCAAAAGCAACCCTCTTTGTGGTTAATCAAGTATTTTAACTAAATGCAAAATTGCTGTGCATCTTCATCAATCTTCCTTCATTAATAAATCTGTTTGTTGTTGTTTAATTCTGCGACCAGGTGATTACACAGACCAGATGTCATCACTTCATCACAATATTGAGCCACAAAGCCAGCTTACTTTTTCACATGTTGATCGTTTTGGCTCTGTTACTACCTAACTTCACAACACAAAGGTGCATCAGGGGTGGATTGGCTTTAACCCCCCTCTCTGCCTCAGTATGTTCAAAAATCACACCAAGGTGGGTAAAAGGTGTCTAAGTCCCAGGTTAAAGTGTTTTGCAAAAGTGTCTTGGGTTTAAAAGCAGAACATGAAGTCATACAGATTTTTATGTCTCTAAGATCTTGCAAGCTAAGTAACTGATTAGATTCATTAGGGTTCATGGTAAATATAGTTGCGTATTTATTATGATTATCATTAAGTTTGTTGTGTGTGATGAAGTGTAAGTAGTAAATGAAACTTTTTTGTGGTCAGTGGCTTCAGACTTCTAATTTCTGCTGCTGAAGCAGCATCTGCGTTGTGTTTATTATTACTATATGAGCATGCAAGCACAATTAGAGCACAACTTTGTAGACAATTTTTCATATTTTCTTTTGTTTCCACAAATTCTTGCTTCGGGCTACACAAATAGCTGCTTGAAAAACAGCTCCTGGATAATTATTTTTTCTGACTTAATTGAAAAAAAAATTGGTGTGACTGAGGAACATTTTCCTCATCAAACTTTATTCAGCTTCTTGTTTGTGGATTTTAAAGGACCACAGTCATTGTACACTGTGGTAATGCTTTCTTCTCTGGGTCGTCAGCTACTTGTGAGACATGTTCCTTCTATCTGCAGAAATAATGGCCGGGAAGCAGAACTAACTGTTATTGGTTACAATAAGGAGGAGTGGGTGTTGGACTCAGTGATGGGAGAGACTTACCAAATGAAAATACTTGATTTTTTTTTTTTTTGCTTACAGCTTCTCCATCAATGAGTTCACCATGGTCTATAGAGCTCGTTCAGTGACATCAACAAGACTGTTTTCTGACATGATTGTTGACGATTTGCAGTGTATTGCTTAAAAGTATAGTTTTCTCAAAAGATTGTTTGGGGAGGGCAAAACTTTCCAAAACTGGGGGGGATGCGACCCCCCCGGAATTTCCATCTATGGTCTCGGGTAAACATAGCTTGTGTGATCTGCTGACATGAGCTGAACGAACCTTAAATGTCTCCACACAACAGTATCATGCACACCATTACTCGCAGCCCTAGCATGAGTCTCTTGGACAACTTCTGAATGCAGCTATTCCATTCCGTGTGGCCGTGTGTCATGGATACACTGCCACTGCGGCCACCAGGCTCCACCCAGGACCCTGCAATTATGATGATAAACCACCACAACCTTACTACAGAGGTTTTGTGCTTGCTCAAAAACCTCCACGACCAATCTCACTTTATTACATACAAAGGGGAGCCTGCTCCCAAAGATTTCCCTTGAACCCTGCAAAGACCAGCAATGCTCTGGTTGATGTTTTTACTTTTTTCTATTTTATGATTGGTTGTCCTACCTTCTTGTCATTTTCAGCTCCAGCAGGCACCTGTTCTCACTGGGAAACCTCTGAAATCTCACTGTACACTACCCGCTGAGCCCCAAATGCCTGACAGAGTCTGATTAGCTTGTAAGAACAGATAAAACAGACATTCAACTTGTTGTGTTCCTCCTGCCGTCATTGAGGGTTGCTGTCATATTCAGTCTGCAGTAGGTTTTAGTAGGAAGGTACATGTCAGTAAAACCTGCAAGATGATCATTTTTATTTGCCTTTGAGTAGTTTTGAAGGTTTGACTGAAAAGAACAGCAGCACATAGGGAGAACTCATAACAGCCACATACTGTGTGATGCAAATTTTTGGCACATTTCACTCAGTCAGGCGCTTGTACTGTAACGACTCTATTGTTGTTGGCAGTCTCCAAGTTCTAGACTCTCGTCAGGGGAATTTATTAGCTCAAACTGTATTGTTCGCAGGACGTTTAGGCTCTGTCAGTGTCGCATTCATGACAGCTGCTGTCTGTTCTCACATTTCCCATTTGGGCCATGTGAGCTCTGTCACTCTGTAAATGGCAAAATCTGCATTGCCTCTTGGCACCAGTAAACAAACCCCAGCTCCCATGTTCTCTCTAGCTGAACAAATCATGTTTCATGGCCAGGTACAAAGAAGAGCAAACAGGATGACTATTCCCTCACAGCCCCTATCTCTCTGTCCTCTCCTTTCAATCTGCCACATTGGCTGCACTTTACATCTCTCGTATGACCAATATCATCTGAGGTCATTGAAGGTCTGATATGTAATATTAGAAAGAAAAAGAAGAAATAGCATAGAGCAAATATCAAATTTAGAACCCAGATTGGAAATCTGGACAAACTGCCTCCAGAACCAGGGGTCACCATTGCTAGTCCTACAGTTCTGATCAACATCAGCTAAAACCAGACTGCTAACTGTTGTTCATAGTGTGGGGTGACAGCAGCAGAGAAAGGTAGAAAATGTTAGATAAAAATGTGATTAAAATGCAGCAGGTTTTGCTTGGCCTTTTCAAAGGAAAGATGGTGTTGTCATTGTGTAGAATGGGCTGCTGGACTTTTACAAAGCGTTATTGATGGCAGCGGAGGGATTCAAACGAAAAATGACAGGCACTAACATAAAGATAAAAGCCCTCTGTATCTCTGCTTTCCCTTTTTTTGCTTTGCTCCACCCTCTCTACTTTCAGCTCCTCTCTTTTTTACTTAGTCTAAATGTGATAAAAACAGGCAGACCTATGACTCAGTCTCCCACCCCACACTCTAATAGGAATTCAGGGGGCCCAGACCATCCCCTAATCTCTTAATACATGCTCCCTCAACCTTGGCAGGGTCATGGGAAAACTAGATGAGTTTTATCAGCTTTTGGGATTTATAAAGAATTTCTCTCCATTCAGTGTATTTTCACACTAGTTTGTGTGTGCTTTTTCTGTACAGTATGTGCTTGTGTGTGTCCTCAAGGATGATGAGTAAGGTTATCAGAGATGGTGATATCTTTGTGGGTTCTATTGTTTTCTAATTACTGTATCAATCATGATGACCTCCAGCTGGAGCCTGTTTTTGACAAATTTATGTTCAAATATTCAAGAGCTTCCTTTTCTTTTCTTTTACACTTCAACTACTGTAAAACAAGATAGAATGTTATTTTGCAGCTAAACTGCCTAATCCATATAGGTTTTATATAAACAATAAGGCCTTCTAATAAGTCTGTAGATGTTAGTTTAGGTTCTTTTCAGTTTAGTCTGTTAAAGTAATCAAAGTAATATAAAAATGAAAAAAGTTTCAGTAACCCTTAAACTATTTCTCTATTTTGTACAATAGTATGAAAAAAGTGAGTTCTTCAATTGTTTTGGCTGAGACTTGATGGAAAATAAAAGGTAACAGAACTGGGAAACATCTCCAATTGTGAAAAAACAAAATAACAAAAATTCTCACACCTAGATTCTTAGCTAACTGAGTGTTAGTGGACTGTTCATACACAGGTGTTGCTTAAAAACATTTGGTGACTTATTTAATAATATTTATAAGACATCAAATGGCATTTCAACAGGCTCAATTTATGACCCTTTTGGCTTTCCATACAACTATTCTTAATCTCCACCTCTGCTATAGATCAGTGGTTATCAACTTTATATTCAAAGGTCCAAATTTGATTTCCAGATAAGGTCAAATGTCAGAAAACAACTAGCACTAAGCAAATCCATATTACAAAATTTTACAAATTATAATCTAAAGAAACAAATTAGAATTTCAACATTTTACAGGTAATTTTCCTCTCTCAGACATGAGCTCCAGTTATCACATATGGACAGAGATTTGCTCTTTCCCTCACTCACCCCATGCTCTTTCCCTGTCCACACTCTTCAAGGAGCCGCACCATGCTACATGACCACAGTAGTAAAAATACTTTGTTGCAATGTTATATTGCATTCCAATGCAATGCAGTATAACATGTGGGCTAAGTCCAGATTGACTAAGTGGACCAGATGCTGGACTCTGACCTGATATGAAAACTCCCTATGTTCCAGTCCTAATCAAACTTTTGAACTCAATCTCTTTGAACAAAAGGGGTTTTGGTTCAAATCAAACTAATTATTGCATTGGGTAGTTTCTGGTCTAAAACTCTTTTTGATAGTACAAACCTTTCAACCAGCTGTAGAAATATATATGTAACCTCAAACATGAAAAAAATAAAATAAAATATTTTAAACTTGGACCTACCAAGTATTTTCCAAGATGATGAGAGAAAATGAGAGAACAGGAGAGAACAAAAAAATAAAAAAAATAAAATTGGTTGCAGAAAAGTGCACAATGAAAAATCAGTGCAGCAGCCAGTGACAGGAATGAATGATTCTAATTGTAGTAAAGGTGGTATTATAGTATTCTGGCAGGAAGCAAAACCTGTTAATTTATTCTCATTCATTCAATCAATAATTGGGTTACATGGTAAAGTAGCAATACACCTGTTTTAGATGCTGCCAGTATAGAACCCAATCAGTGTCAAGTGTTAACAGTCCATTGCTATATTGGGGACGGGACCAAAGTCTGCTGTGTAAAGTTTTTTTTGTGTTTGCATAAGAAAAATGTTAAGGCAACCTTGACCAGATTATATGTATTGATTAGAACAAACAGATTAACACTTGTTCAGGTTCTGGTTTAGATATTTTAGGTACAAAAAGACCCTGAGACAGGGCCAACTCTAGCCATTTTGGTGCCCTAAGCAAGATTAAGGTTTGGTTCCCCAACCAACTTGCAATTGAAGCAGCCTCAATTCTTTTGATATTGTCTCTATTGTCTGTAGAAGTAGCGGTGATGGTAACGTCTTCCATCTTCTTTTTTAGGCAAGCTGAAGTCTGCTTTGACCTGATAGGGTCCTCTGCTGACTAACTCAGTCGTCACTGTATCAGACAGGAATGGGCAGACAGCAGGCTCAATGGTGGCTGCCTTGACCAAGTCACATACATCTGGATATGTTGCACTTGATGGGGTGTCCTCAGGCTGTTGAATAAATGAAAATATATATAGAGAGATATTTGCATCTGTTTGGTTATATATAGTCCTTCAGTAAGCATACACAATGATTCCCAAATTACAACACATGAAGTAATTCTATTCTATTTTTTTTATGTGGATAAGTTATTCTAACTTTAATATGTCCTATAGAGAACTTGAATTAATACTGATGGTCGCAGTCTATATTCCCTGTGTAAATTGTATTCATCATCAGATATATTTCATTGTGAATCCAAAAAAGGTGAGTGAGGGCAATCTGCATGTGAATCCAACTTACAGAACATCTCGGCTTTAAAAGCTCAAACTCCACACTCTCTGTTTTTGAATTGAGAAAGCTCCTCAGATGAGAAGCGAAACGTCTTCAACTACAAAATTGAAGTCCAGTTGTTTTCGTTTTTAACCTTTTCTGGATTTACCATGTCCTGGATGACTGAGAATCTACACCAGCATATTTCATTGTGCTACTTTTGCCATAATATAGAAGTATGTAAGGCAGCTTTTAATAATAGATACTGTTGGTATTCTTAAATGGACTACTTTTAAAATGATCAAATGTATGGCAATATTGCATTCAAATAAAAATTGGGATATGTGTACAAGATACAATTCACACTGTTTTCTGTCACTATGGAGGTTTAAAAATGTTTTAAGGTTTGGCCAGTTTATTGGTGTTTCATAGCCTCGATGTGTGGACAAATATACAAAAGCATTCCAGATGAACAGGCCAGAATGAGTTTTCATGTGTAACTGATGTGAATATGGTGAATATTTGAAAATAGTTTCTCAGAGCATTTTTCCAGCAAAACATGCAAAAAATGGAGCTGCAGCAGACAGACTACTACTTGATGTTTCAACACAACATATATTATTATCTAGTTGTGATTATGCATGACAAAAATAAAAAATGTATGACTACATTTCTGTAATCATGCAGTAGCTACGTACAGTATCTGAAGTTGCATTATTAGGAAATTCTGCTTTATTTCAGTTTAGTTAGCCACTGGCTAGCATAAATGAACAGAGCATTTTGTAATGTTAGAAAAGTTGACAAATCTGTACACTGGAAACTTTTTTCCATCTCATTTGTTCTCCAGAGGGCTTTGACAAACTTTTCATGATGACAGTATCAACTTGATAAATAAGACTTGTTGTTGACATCTGTCAATAGGATCAAAAGAGAAGAGTTGTTTTTAATTTTTTTCTGTATTTGTTCATTTTTTATTTTCAAGATGGACTCAGAGCAAGGGCACCAGCTGGGGCTGCACACCCTTACTACTTCTTTATTTAAAATTTTAAATTTTTTGAGGGATTGCAGCAGCACCCTCTCCTGCAGATGGTGCCTTAGGCAACCACCTATATGGCCTATATCAAAAGACCTGAGAACTTTAAAATGATTGAAATAGATGCATGTAGTTTGTAAACCATGGGTTTATATCTAGACACTAATTGTTTTGATCTTATGACAACAATGTTCGACAGAAATTTACCAGTGTGGTGAACACAACCAATCAAACTAAAACGGACTTGACTCATTTCTTAACCCTGTTAAATTTTATACCTGAAACAACAATTAATGATAGAAAATTCAGTGTACAGTCCTTTTTTGATTCATTTTAATAATACTTTTGATGTTTAGATTTTAAAGGCAAGAATGAACACTGAGGCAAACAAAACACTTAAGGTTTAATTTGAAAGATTACTGTTTGTTAGTAAGTTGTTTTTCCTACATCTTAAGGCAGTATCTCACCGGATGCAACTGCTGGAGACTAATTGGTGACTCAAAATTGTGAGAAAACTGCCAAAAAAAGGTACTTTTTTAGTTTCAGTCTCACTCTTTTCTGAGTGTTTTCAACTTAAGAGCTGTGTGGTTGGATTTTGCGCGGCCCACTCCTTTATCCAATAGGTAGCTTTAGCAAACCTAAATCTGAACTAAATCTTTTAACAGCAAGGAGGACACGTCTGCACATGGCTCACCAAATGGAATGAGTTCCTTAAAGATGTTTGACTATAATAAGAAAAACAGTGGTGAGGTTGGGCTTTGTATGGTTACTGCCTCCTCCCCACTCCCACATCTCCCCATGCAATTTTGTCATAAGGACAGTTGGAGACTTGCCCTCCAACAATGAGGCACTCCTGCTCTTACAGCTAAAGAAAAAGCAATTTAACTCCACAGCCCCCCAGGAGAAGTCGCTCATCAAAGCAGCAGCAGCAGCAGAGGCCCGAGCCAGAGACCGCTCAGCCTTTCCCTGCAAGCAGGTGAGGGAGAGAAAAATATCAGTGTTGTCCAAAGAGTGCAGCCGGACCTCAGAGGACAGCAGTTGCTTGTTATCACAGGATATTTCTGGCAGGTTGACGTCTCATCCGTGCTTTTTGGGGCAAGGATGGCTGAGCTGAGGGAGGGAATGGATAGTGGTCAGGCAGGCTTTGTGAAATACATTTTAAATCTCTTTATATCCAGTTTGTCCATGGATCTGACTAGATTGAGTTACAGGTATGGACTGATAAGATTCCAGCATAAATTTGACTATGCAGACACAACACGCCTCAGGTTACACATTAAACCAGACTGGTGGCTTTGGGGAACAATGCCACATGTTACTCTATCATCGGAATGACATGGAAATTTTCTCTACAACCACACTAACAGTATAGCATTTTCTATTGTAAATTTGCTATAGACAAACAAATAACTGCACTCAGAAGTGTCCTCTTTTAGAGCTTATTAAAGTGCAAAAAACTGACTTTAGTTTGCACACGACATAAGTTACATTTGGAAAATGTATTACCTGCAGATACTCTACATTTTTAATGACTGATTTATGCATTTACTAATTAAATTCATCATGTTTTGTAGATGAATGTTTTGTTTTGTAACCTCATGAATGACATTATGCGTGATCTTATGTCATATATTAAGATCTCACAAAATGTGCTACCATTCAGAGAATGTGTTGAGGATGACTGTCAGCTACTCCCACATCAAAAACAGCTCAGTAAATTGACAGAGTTATAACCATTATTGTGTTAGTTAACTTTGATTAGCTGTGGTGGCCATTTTGAATTGGGTTGACAGCAAAAGTTAATCAGCTGTAGATGTTCACTCAATGATTACCTGCTGAGAGATTCACTAAATTCTGTCCAGTGGTTCATAAGATGTGTTGCTAACAGAAAGTGTTGATTTTAAAAGTTAATATCAAGATTTAACAAAGATTTAGCAAAGATTTTGTGTAATGTGTAGAGGATGAATGCCAGCTACCACCACACCAAATTATAGCCTAATAGCTGTAAAAGTGACAGACATATAGCCACTTTTGTGATATTTTGCTAAAAGCGAAACAGGGTTGACTCCAACTGTTAAATCAAAATTTTAAGCAAAAATAATTTTTGAATGAGTTGTGCTTGGAGTATGTGTTGGGGATGATGCTCAGCTATGACCACATTAAAGTTTAGGTCAGTATCTATCAAATTGACTGAGTTATAGCCATTTTGGGTTTCCAAAGGTCAGTTGGCTAGGGTAGCTGTTATGAATAAAGTTGTTTCCAAAAGTTAAGTTTTAGATGTACCCCCATTGATTACTATCTGAGAGTTATATTAAAATCCAACCAGTGTTTTATGAGATATTTTTCTGACAGACAAATGCACACACAGACATGAGCAAAAACATCATCAGTGCTTCTCATTTGGCAGCGTGCGATGACCAGCTGATAAAGCTGATCTTAGTGTTAAAATGAACCCTCTTGACATTTACTCATGTGTTTAGCAGGACTGCAAGATTAGAAAAGGGTTTGTAGGAAAAGGAAAGAAATCAGGATGATTTGAAAGGACAAGAAGAAACAGGAGGAACTGATAGAAGAGGGTACCTCTTACTCCTGGGAAGGTCAGGAAGACATGGATGTGAACTCTGTGTGTGTGTTTATAAGAGGGAGGTTGTGTGTGTGTGTGTGCTGATATCTGTCCTGCATGTCAGTGTGTAAGTATTATCACCATCTCTCTGGTTTAAGCATTCCCTCGGCTGCCATTAGGGCCTAATAACTGTGTCAGTATGATTAATGGCAGGAGGCATGGCAGTGATTGCACTCTCCCTCAACTACAGCACCTAGGAAACTACACTACCCACAATACTCGCTGTCTAATTGGGCTGCAAACAGCACCAGGCAGGTATGGCTGAATGCTAAAGATTTTTATTTGTAGTTAGCATGCTCTCATTTTCCTATGTAACATAAAACAGATGATCCAACGATGAGTGAAGATTAGATTTTAGCCCCGAGGGAGCTTTGAGCAGTCTAAGGTAATAAATTCAGAAAATAAATGATCAAATTTGGTATGCTGATTATTGTCCTCAACGCATACGCTGAGTGCAAAACACTGAGCGACATCTTTGCTTGATACCTTGGCATTAACTGTTAGATTCAATCTTGTCTGTCTGTTAGCACTTCCTATGAAACTGTTATTATATAATTATCGACTGAAACAATTCAAGATAGCTGCCCCAGTTGTTTGATTTATCCAACACACAAAAGGATATACCTCAGTGAATTTCACAGATATTAAACTAATACTTGGTGTGGTAGTAACTGAAAGTCATTTCCAACCAGGGCCAGGTGGTATAAGTGGGCTCGCAGGGCTCCATAACATTTACAATAAAGATTTGAAAAATAAGGAAATTATTGTTAAACTATAATTAAAGTGATCATTTAAGGTAATCTTAGGTTATTCGGGATCACATGACTCTGAGGGTCATTTTAAAGTCTTTCCTAAACCAGTAAAACTAAAAAATAGTTTGACATTTACGTCAAGTTTGGGGAATCAGTTTGTCCTTTTGCTCTGTGTTTACTTTGCTGCTGGCTGTTGCACAACCCAGAAGCATAGTATCCAACATCTTAAGTTAACTAAATTGTACTTTATTTTTAGCATTTTTTTCTTGTCCACACTCTGATAAAACATTTTATGTTGCCCCTAACTCATATTTAATAATGACTTTTCAGTTGATAGATATAAACTTCATTTTATTTTTACCAAATCCAATTTTGTTTTGGCAAAAATGACCTTCCTCCCCATAAGCTGCTTAGCAGATTCATGATTAAGTCATAATTTATTTTCATCAGCTAGCAGTTTTCAAATGACAGTTTTTCTGTGCCTCATAAGTCCTAATGAGTCAGTTAAGACCTACCAAATTAATGAGGCCCTGAAATATCTAAACCATCATGAAGGCAATACTTTTTTCTTTTATTTCTAATTGACATATGGTTTAATGATATTTAAAACTGGATTCATCTTCCAGTAAAGTAAAGTAAAGAAATGTGCTGACGTAGTGCATTGGCGAAAATCACATTATTTTGTTCTTGCATGAGTTCTGAGAGCCCATTCTCAAAACAATGTCTGGGCTTAACTTTTTTCTCTCAGGGGTATGTGTCATCTATTGTGTGAGTAGTCAGAACTTTGTTTTGGGCTTGTTTATGAAGAAAAGCAGGTGGACTGCAATGGTGTCATTTCACTTCAACTGCTCTGCTGAGGAGCAGCTGGCTGAGGCTGTTAGAACAAACAGACATCTTTAGCAAAACTTATAAAGATAGTCAAATGGTGAAGAACTTCTGGAAGGACATATTGCAGTTATTTTACATTGAGGAGACAGGGAGGAGACACAGGCGGCTCTCTGTGGCTGTGGTAGCTGGGAGAGAGTACACTTCAGCTAGGCAATGTAAGTACAAGTTCCCTACGTTTGCTCGTTATCATGCACCGTCTGCCAGAAATGGTGGCGGTCTCTTTGTGGCAAACTTGCAAGCAGTGTGTACTGTCTCAATCTGTATAATGAAAATTTGTGGTCACAGTAAGAGAAGCAAAAATCTGTACAGGGTCAGACGAGTGGATGCCTGGCAGGAAGAAATCCATTCCGGCACTGTGTTAGGAAGGAAGGGTTTCCAAGAGTTCTGCTGTTTCTCGTGGAGTATAAAATGTCCACATGAAATAGAATGTCTCACAACCACATAAGCAAGAGGCGATTTCTTCACATCTCACAGAGTATGAATCCAGATTAATGGTTGATGGAGGTTGAAATAACTGTTGCAACATATGCTTTTAAGGCTAAATAAGCAGCAGGAACTTGCAATGAAAGTATAAAATTATTTTTCTTTCACCTCATTTCAGCTTTATATACTTTGAAGTTTGTAGTAAAAGCAAATGGCTCCTTTTATTTACCCCCCACTGTCCAGTGGATCTGTTCTGTGCTGCTGGAAAAAGAGAGCTAGCAGTCCATCTGTGAACCTTGTTCCACAGTGAAAGTCCAGTCTGACACCCAGTGTCTCTATGACATAGCAGATGTGAGGACAGAAACTGATGGACAACCTGTGGAAGCAGAGAGCAGGAAGAAACACAGAAACTCACAGATCCTCTAAGTAACAGCACTGAGGCTGCCAACTCTGGCACTCTGCCTCTGTTTTAAAAATATGAAAACGTCAGACAATTTTCAGCTGCCAGAAACTAACATGACAGATTTATCTGAGGATAGGTGTTAGAGGTGAAACCCAGTCAGTTGGATCTTGTTATTTTTCACATTTCAGGTCACACAGCTTTGCTTTGTATCAGGCTCTGTGAACTCTTCGTGTTTTTAAATTCCAATTTACTTTAAATGTTTTACGTCTTTATGGCGTAATTTTTCGCAAATCTCAATTAAGGCAAAAATCTATATTTTCCCCTTTTCTGCACTGCAGCCT
>JAOXNZ010000177.1:24053611-24067168 GCA_028566095.1 Kryptolebias brasiliensis | reverse complement strand
AAGCACTTTTTTCTCACCTAAAAATGTTATATGGTGGATTAATAAAATTTCAACAAATCAATAGAAAAAATAATCAAAGGTTAAATTAAATTTGACTAATTTTTTATAAAAACACAGCAAAATGTGTTTCAGTTCAACAAAATATTTAATGAGGGCGGCAGTGGCTCAGGAGGTAGGGATTTGTCCTTTTGCCAGTTCTAACCCCCGCTTCGTTCATCTCAGCCGTTGTGTCCTTGGGCAAGACACTTCACCTGCCTTGCCTACTGGTGGTGGTTAGAGGGCTTGGTGGCGCCGGTGTAATGGCAGCCTTACTTCTGTTAGTCTGCTCAGCTGTGGCTACAATATAGCTTACCACCATCAGTGTGTGAATGTGTGGATGAATGGGTGGATGACTGATTGTAGTGTAAAGCGTTTTGGGGTCCTTGGACTAGATAAAGCCCTATACAAGTGCAAGCCATTTACCATTTTTTAAAGTATTTAAAATTTTTGTGATAAGTGAATTTTTAAATAAACAAAACATTCCAAACTTTTTTAAAATAAAGTTTCTCACATGTGTTTTATATGAGAGTAAATAAACATAAAGAAGTGCTTCACATATGAACTTAAAATGTATGATATTTCATATCTATTAGATTAGATATAAATAAAGGATAAAACTATAACATTCATTGTATTTGTCTCTGCCACTACATTATTTCTCTCCCCCATAGATTCCATTATAATTACATGCACATGACCAATTATGCAAATAAGATTACATCATTTAGCAACTTTTACAACAGCCAATAGCTACTCTTCTTACTGAGGAGTTGGCAACACTGTTTCCATAGATTTACAACATGGCAGCACCCATAGGATCCACAGGATCTTTTGGCTTTATTTGTTTGCATATTTGGTCCTGATTTCTTTCATGGTTGAAGTAATGTGATTGTAAAATATCTTTAATTTCTATTCTGACTAGTTAAAATATTATTGTGAACAGGAGAAAAGCTATTATTGAAGTCTAAAAAAGTTAATTGAGATTGGAGTGTGATTTTATTATTTGACACAACAGCCTGCCATACTTTGTGTCAAATGGAGTGAGAAAACACCCAGAGTTTAACACATTGTTGCTTGCTCAGTCTAATATGCATGCATGCATCAGTCTCATTGTACGGCCAATTTGATGGCATAGAAATGACTCCTCTCCGCTCCCCTCCACTCATCCCCTCCTCACAGATACAGGAAGCTACAGCAGCCAGAATACTGACTTATTCATGGTGAATGTCAGTGTAAAGTCTGATAAACACTTACAATAGCAAGAAAAACATGGATTTATGAGATGATTTAAACTTGTAAAGGGTCATGTATGGTATGGCATGTAAAATTACATGACATACCATGTTTTACGGTAAAATTCACTTTTAAGGTCAGACTCCCAAGTTCTGTCCGGGTTTTCCACATCACATAAATCACAGGGCTTTAGCTGTAGGTGAAATCCTCAGATATCTTGAGTCTGTGGAATATGTAGAGGTAAAGCAGATTGGTGAGGTCATTTCTTTTTATCAGTACCTAACGTTTTACGAGCCAAAGTCTCTGCAGTAAGCAGAATGCCAACAGTTCTGTGAATAAACGTGTGGAACTTAAAGAAATAAATGTTTCTTATTTTCCATTTTTACCACAAGGGTCCTTTATGATGGTGAATTCCTCGCAGCATATGGGGGCCCAGCGAGCGCAGCTGCACCTGCTTCCCCTCAGCGAGAATGACACCCACTGCATCCAGTTCAGCTACTTCCTGTACAGCCGCGACGGCCACAGTCCTGGGGCCCTCCAGGTTTACATTCGAGTTAATGGGGGCCCCAAAGGCAGCGCTGTGTGGAACATCTCTGGCTCCCAGGGCCACCAGTGGCACCAGGTGGAGCTTGCAGTCAGCACTTTCTGGCCCAGTGAATACCAGGTTAGTCAAATTCATGTTTTTTTTAAACTCATTTTCATTTTTTTCAAAACAATGCAAACAATGTGTTCCCTGCTTTTCTGGGTCTGAGATGTCTGGGGCTTCTCAGCGGGGCAATTCTCACACTATTTCATGAAACCAGGTAAACTGGGTAGTTGGGAAATCACAAATGTTTAATTTACTTTACAGCTGTGAACTAATGTAAGTACGATAATGAGCTAAATTGTTCACACAAAGTTCGATGTTTAGGTTCCATCACAACAGGTTTGACCAAAATGGCTACAACTTCATCATTTCTCATCATAAGATGATCTTAGTTTAAAACTCTGGCATGACAGGTGGTGGGCGATATGCATTCCTTCAAGGAATGTTACATTTTAAATTTTTTTTTTATTATTTCTTAGACAGAAACTGTCTAAATCTGCATTTTAGTCCAAAATAACAAAGGGTTTCATTTGTTCTGTCCAACTATATATTGTGTTTTGAAGCAAATCTCTAAATCTTTAATATAATGAGTGTGATTCAGACTTTATACTATCATCTCATTTTCTTTCATGTGCAGCACTTAATATTTCCCTCTTTTTTATGTCAGTGTATTTATGTAGCACTCTACCAGCAGGTTTTACTGGCAATTACATTTTTTTTAACTGAATCCAAGCAAACGGCTCAGATGCCAAATCACAGTGACCATATTTTGTCCAGAGACAAAAATGCTTTAGTGTGTCTCTCAAAAAAAAGCGTAAAATGCTCCACTATTTTATTTTTAGTTAGAATTTTCTACAAATATGTAAGTATATGTAAGAGGAAATTTATTTTGAGTGAAAACCAGATATATTGGAGGTGATATATACACTATCTGACAAAAAAAACACAGAAGGAATGGGTCCAATCTGGTCCACATGCAGAACTGTGATGGTTGTGTAAATGTTTTCATATCTGTGGTGCTGCCATGTTTTTGAACAGGCACCAGAGGACACAAGTTGTGGCATCATGAATGGAGCAATACTGTTATTAGGTAGTTGCTGGAAAGTCCAACAGTCAAAGCAGTGAGTAAAAGTCAGCAGACTCAGAGGATGCCTCATAGACACATCAGACAGCATTACCAGCACTTGATTGAGTTTGATAGGGGTCACATTGTAAGTTCGAATGAAGCCGGTGGTTAGATTGTACAATTTCACAGCATGTGGTCAGCCGATAGATGTCACAGTGGCCCAATGTTGAAACAAGGGATAGTGAGAGCACCCACACACATTGCGAAGGCTCTGGTTGTCTAAAACACCAAGACCCCCACCAAGGGAGGATGTTTGTATTTCTTCTTTCTTGCACCAAGCATTACAAAACCCTATAGCATCACAGCCTGACATCTGTCCATAGGTACTGGATTCTTTTTAATTATCTGTGTCATACTGCAATGTGTTGATGACCTGAATTAGCAGGACTATGGGTTCAGTTCATATTAGTTTATTAATAAAGCACCAATTCACAACAAATGTTGTCTCAGGGTAGGACTGTTCATTTTGGTACAGTCCCCCATCCTGAGGAGCACAGAGGCAACCATGGAAAGGAACAACTCACTTTTGACAAGAAGAAGCTTCCAACAGAACCGCGCTCAGGATGGGTCGCCATTACCATTGGCTGGCTGGGGGTTGAGAGGACAGGCAAGACATACAGACAAACACAGAAGAATTGGTCCAGGTGTAGTTTCTATGGGAAGAAAAGCAAAGAAAAACACAGATTAATGACAAAATCTATACATCCATTTTTTTATTTTTTGTTTAGGGTCGCAGGGAGGAACAGCAGTGTAGTGGTTAGAGCTGTCACCTCCCAGCAAGAAGGTCTCAGGGTCGAATCCCGGCCTGGGGCCTTTCTGGGTGGAGTTTGCATGTTCTCCCTGTGCTCACGTGGGTTTACTCTGGGTACTCCAGTTTCCTCCCACAGACCAAAAACATGCATGTTAGGTTCATTGGTAACTCTTAAATTGTTCCTAGTGTCCCCCGCCTCTCGCATAGTGACTGCTGGAGACAACAGAGACAAGCAAGACAGACAGACAGACGGACTTTCACTCACTCCTAGGGACAATTTAGAGTTATTAATTAACTTAATTAATTATCTCAATGATAGCAGTAATTGCAAATACAATCATGGAAAGTAAAGAGCATACAGACAGCAGAGTGAGGAAATGTGGTCAGTTTGTCCTCCAGCAGTCTAACTTAGCAGCATAACTAAGGGATAGCTCAGAAAACCCAAGCCAAGCATGAGTATAGGATTTATCAAAAAGAAACATCTTAAGCCTAGTCTTAAAAGTTGACAGGGTGTCAGCCTCATGGACAGAAATTGGAAGCTTGTTCCACAAGAGAGGAGGCTGATAACTGAAAGCTCTGCGTCCCATTCTACTTTTAGAAACTCTAGGAACCACAAGTAAACCTGCAGCCTGAGAGCAAAGTGCTCTGTTTACAAAAATATGGAACAATAAGATCTTTAATATAAGATGGAGCTTGGTTGTTGAGAGCTTTGTATGTTAGAAGTAAGATTTTAAATTCTGCTTTGAATTTGGACGGTTCACTATCCCATGTGTAGGCTGTGATTAATACCAGAGGAGAGAAATTCACCTTTCAAAAAAATACAACAACAAAAAAAATAACAACTGGGCTTATATTCTGAAGTTGAAGACAGTTTCCTTCCCATCCAGGGACCTTTTATCTTGTTAAGAAAAGGTAATGAATGAGAAGTGGTGGTACGCTATAAAGAGTAACGGTACACTAAAAACAAAAATTTAGAGGTGCTGGTACTGACTTCCAAGTTGAAGTTGCAGAGCTCACTTTGTGAAGGCTTTGTGAAGTGGATGGATGCTCAAAACATGAAATTGTACCTGCAAAAGCTATACAAACCGATAGTGAATTTGGCCTGTGTGTTTGCTATATGCAGTCTACATTTGATTTTGACAAATGGTAGACAACAAATTATTTTCTTACTGGATTTCCATCACAGCTTGTGTATTCTTTTAGCCAATGTCTGTCCTTTCTGAACAAATTGGGTAAAACAATATTTTTTAGCTTTGTTTCATTGTTTAATCGTTTATTATCTTGTGGGCGACTGTGGTTTATTGGGTAGAGTAGTCGTCTTATAATCAGAAAGTTGTGGGTTTGAGTCCAGCTTCCTCCTGTCACATGTTGATGTGACAGGAGGCACTTAACCCCAAGTTGCGCATTTGTGAGTGCGAATGGGTGAATGTAGCTTAAGTAAAAACGCTTTAAGTGGTCAAAATGACTGAAAAAGCGCTATATAAGTTCAGTCCATTTGTCTTAACTACATTTTTTACCTTCCTAAGCTTTAATGAAATACAGTATTTACCAAACCACCATAACTCCATTGTCCCATTAAGTTACTGAACCAAACTGAGACATAGCAGCTTTTTTTCTCCATTAATTATGTTCCCATTTAATCAAACACCATGCAGGAATAAGCAAATTGCAGCTGTGTCATATATAGTAGAGGCTCAATATATATATAATTACAAGGGCCGTGTGTTTGCATTGTATCTTTATTTATTGGTGTGTGCTGCAGTGTAATCTATAGCTTCGTTTGATGCCTGTATTGGCCGTGTTGCATTATTAGCACCATTGTGCAGCTTGTAAGATTCTCATGACTGCACACAGCCTCGCCTCGCCTCATTACAGCTGATAATTTATCCCCTAATGCTCTCTTTCTTCTCACCAAGCCTGTCCCCTCCCACCTCACCCCCCACCACCCTGAAAACTGCTGTTAATGAGGAGGCAGTGGCTGCTGTAAAGGACTGTGGGAGCGTGGGTCCTCCGAAGAGTCAATTGACCTCAATTCCATGTGACCCTGTGGGATTCCATGTGGGAGGGGTGATGGTAGTGGGGTGTCCTGGTGTTTGCTTCCATAACCTTGGTGCACTCTGAGGCCCATCTCAATAAATCAAGTCCCAGTTAATGAGATTAGAGGCCTGCACAGATCAATGAGGACAGCCATCCTGTCCTCACAACTCCCAGCAGCCAAACTGAGTCAAAAGTAATGATTTTAACCCTTTCTGTGAAGATCTCACAGGTTTGCCTGCCACTCAGACCCTGTCCACACAGAACATTTTTTGTGAATACGTAAAAGTTATTTTTAATGTTTCAGCCTTGCATTCACACAAACATAGAATTTTAGGAGCTCCTAAATGGTATTTTTCAAATCTGGATTCCAGAGTGAGAAAATCTTTAAACACCGTTTAAACACTGTGTTCTTTAAACACAGTTTGATTGCAAAAAACATACAGAAGAAACTACAAACAGGAAAACTGAACTCATTGTGTGAATGCTGAGTCAGCATTCACACAATGACTAGTTACATGCCTGCATTTGGGCTGTAGGTGCTAGTTTCTCAACTACAGTAAAATCTTTGTATACTGTATTACTTAAATGAACAGATCAGGCTGATGAACAATAAGTTTGCCTTTAACAGAGAAGAGCAAAAAACCCTTGTTATCACACCAAATAATCTAAAAGGTTTTTGTCAATTTATTGAACTGTCAACAATACAAAACACAAATGTTGCAGAAAAAACACCAATATACATCAACCATATGTTTAAAAATGTGGGAAATAGGAATAGTTTTAAACTACATACTTTGAACATCGTGAGGAAAACCCTTCCCTCGAGCCGTCCCTCGTAGGACATTGTCCCTAAATCATCCATAATGTCCTTGTATTTAGACTGACTTGACTCCCAGTCAACACTGTCCTGCACTTATGTGGTCTTGTTTTTTTAATGTGACACAAAGTAGAAGTTCCACTTCATTGTCACTCCATACAAAGGATTTGGTTTTTCCTGTTGTTGCCACCATCATTTTCTTCTTATTTTTTTTCTGTTTACAGTTCAGTGAAGCTTTATGAGCATGCTTCATGTCTTCTTTTTTGTTTCTGGTGTTTTTTTCATGGGAGAGTTACAGCGCCACATACAGGCATAGTTACTACAGCAGTTTGGGTCATTCTCTGCATTTTGTTGTGGATAAAAACATTTCTAGAATTTTTTAGAAATGACAAGTAAAAAATTGTTTTGAAAAAGTACAAATGGAACAAAACATTCTGGTGTGGACAAGATTTCAGTGTAGCAAAGGGGGAAATGGGGGTCATACAGGGGTGAGCAGAGACCTACAGTCAGGTTTAATTGGGGAGTTTGCTTTGCACCAAGGTGTTTATTATCTGGATGCCTGATGTGATCTACTACACTCATGATGCATGTCCAAGCTGGATGAAGTTCTCCCACCAGGCATATAGACACAAGACAGATTGATTTATTTGCCCTATAAACCTGAATAATCTGCAGCAGCCACTGGTGCAGGTGAAACACACAAAGAGAAGTTCTAACTGGAACAAAGACAGTTTATCTTTTGTACAAAGAGGTAGAACAAATTAGCATAAACAGATGCTTAATGACTTTTTATCACTTGTGTGTGTCACTTTGTCTGTACCATTAGCAAAATATCTCATGAATCTCATGAATTACAACTGACTAACTTCAGGAGTCAAACTGATTTGCGATAGCTTCCACAGCAAAGCAATTTTAGTTAACACCAAAATGGTTTTAACAGTCAGTTTTTCAAATTTTCAACTAAAACTTGTGGCAGTAGCTGAAACTGATTCCCAACTTCTACTCTGAACACTAAATGATTGCACAAGTTCTGTGTTAAAAACTTCCACAATAGCTGTTGGAGTCAACTCTGTCATAAACCACTGAACAGATTTTAATGAAACTTGCAGAAACTAATCAATGGATGTACACCTACAACTGATTACATTTTGGATTCAATCCAATTCAAGATGAGTGACCTTAATAGCCAACTGACCTTAAAAATACAGAAATGATTGTAACTCAGCCAAATTTATGGATATTGAGCTAAAATTTGATGTGATAATAGCTGAGCATATATATGCAACATGTATGTTGAGTGCAACACATTGTGTGTTGTTTCTGCCATGAGATTAACTGTTCTAGTAAATCATTTTTGTCTGTTAGCCAAATATCACACAAACCACAGGACGGATTACAACAAAACTCTCAGAAAGTTGTATCTAATCAATCTTAGGAAACAAAAATATCTGTGCTTCAGTGTATTTACCAAATATATTCAGCTAAAATTAGGTGGGCTAGTAGCTGAGAGTCCTTAATAACACATACTCCAAGAACTAACAGAACAAAAAATATATTGCTATATCACATGAGATTGCATATAATGTTTTTTTCAAGGTTTAACTGAAATGGCCTTTCTTTCATCGTAAGATAGGCTTTCAAACTCTGGTATGAAAGGTGACGAGCATTATGCATCTTTTCAAGGAATGTTAGTCCTTTAATTTTAGTCTTTAGTCTTTTTTTGTCTGAGGATGACTTCCTGTATCCTCAGCAGCTTAGAACTAAGCTCAGGCCCTGCGGGGCTGGCTCCACTCGTTCATCCACTCTGTGCTGCCGATAAAGATCCGTGTCTGGTGCTGACAGCCAACACATGGGCCCCTGCAGGCCAGAGAGCAGAAGCTCCTCACAGGGAAAGGACAATCACTTCAAAGGGCTCAGAGGAGAAAATGTGTGTGTGTGAAGCTGCTTGTGATAGCAGGGGATGAGATTTTAAAAAAAGGTAGAAAAAAAAATCACCCAGTAATCGAGCTTCGACAGCCCCCTAGGAGAGGCAGACTGCTGCAGAGATATGATGGACTGTGATCAGAGGTTTCCTCGCCTGCAGCTTTTACTTTTTCACTGGTGTCCGATTAAAAAAAAATCTTTGCCAATATTTCTTGCTTCCAGATGCTCATGGTTGATATTATGATAACATTTTGTGTTTTAAAGGAGAATGTTTTCAAGTTGAACCAGCAGTTTAATGCTAGTACAAGGAACAGACCTCTTAGACTTCATATTGATTTGTTCAGCGGCAGTAAAACTTAACCGAGCTGCAGCAGTGATCTCCTTCGGCAATATAGCTAAACAAATGTCCAACTTAATCCTTTCAGAGTCACTTTAGTGACTCTTGTGATCAAAAAAAGAAAAAAGAATGGGTTTAAAAGAGAATTATAAAAAATCTAAATTATACCAAACAAGGCAAAGATATTTATCGTCTGCAGCCAAAAGGGGAAAGCAGATGATGATGTTTTTCCTAGTGTCTTTGTGTTTGTCTTATGAACCACTGGACAGATATTAATGAAACTCTCTGAAGGTATTGATTGGATGTACATCTTCAACTGATTACCTTTTTGAGTCAACTTGATTTAAGATGGACCCCACAGCCAGCTAATCTTAAAAAAACACGAACATGGTTATAACTCAATTCTACAAATACAGATCACAGCTTTTATGTGGTAGTAGCTGAGACTGATCCCCAATAAATATTTTGACCACTAACAGACTAAGCAAGATTTTTGTTTTAAATTTTTGCCATTAACTGTGTGGAGACAACTGTGTGTTTTTTAGCAATGCAACAAATAAACAAACAAAAGAAGCATAAATATAAACAATAATAACAATGGAAGTTAACCTTAAATCGGTTTATGCTTGTCACTCTTAGGCCCCAAATTTTACATGTAAGGAACTGAAAGAGAACTTTATCTTGAGTATAAAATTATTCATTTACATATTTGCATATGAAAAAAATCATAAAATTGACTTCCTGATGGCTTAGTGGTTAGCACTGTTGCCTCACAGCAAGAAGGTCATGAGTTCAAACCCCAGGTTGGGCCTGGGGTCTTTCTGTGTGGAGTTTGCATGTTCTCCTCATGTTTGCACGAATCTTCTCCAGGTAGTCCAGTTTCCTCCCACAGACTAAAAGCCATGAATGTTTAGGCTGCCTTTCATGCCCAGGCCTCCCTTGCAAAAGAGTTCTGTCATCTCAGTGGAATTTGCCTGGTTAAATAAAGTAAAAAAAAAAACAATTGTGGATGAATAATTTGGCTTAAACATATAGCAAAAAGGGTGATTAGTTTGATGGATCATGGAAATGATGTTCAGATACCAAAATATGAATTAATTACTAATAGAAATTTGATTAAAACTGGAAAATACTTGATAAGGCCAGTTAGTACATCAAAAACTAAGCTCTGTATGGTTTGCCTAACAAGGAACAGACGGCTAGAGCCATCTGACATAATCACTTTAAATAATAAAATATATTTATGTATTTGATTTCAGATTTGTGATTTCGCCACAAAAATGACAATGAGGGAAAATAAAGTTTAACAGCTGTGCTTTAGAAAACCTGTGATGTTGATGTCACTGACAAACAGTCATCTCAATATTTCTCTTGAAAAATCTTAGGTACTGTTTTAGTCTAACAATAATAAATGTGGAAAAACACAAGGTCCTAATGTTTGGATGATTACATTAATCAAACAACACATTTTTGTAGATTAAAAAGATGGATAATATACCAAACTTTCATCTCATCGGAAGATATTTACATTGTTCATTCCTAGAGATTTATGTCCTGCTTACCCTAACCTCACCTATACTATAAAATAAGTCCTCATCATCGAGACTTGCTTTTTCCTGAAGCAAGTCTTGTCAATAAATCTGCACACTGCTTATAAGAAAGCTTTCAGCAGTCCCCACCACCCTTAGCACACTGCAGCAACCACTGTGCTCCTCACATGCTGCAGAGTGAAGGTGATAAACTCGACTGCTGGTCACACATCTACATGTTTTACTGCCTCACTGCCTCTGACAGTCTGTTTCTGTCATTCCAGCTGAGGGAATCAGTTAACAGAACTTTGTCGCAGTTTTTCTTCAACACATTTCTTAAACAATTGCAACCAAGTGGCTAAAATATTTCCCATCCTGGTGAGTAATAGTGTGTACTTAATGCAGCCTTGTAATGAAAACTAAAAGCGCTAAATATTAATTACTGTACAAATCTTATTTTCATTGCAGTCCAGTATACAGCTTCCACTGTTCGATTTTATGTATTTGCTACAAGGCCTTTGGGTGATGCCGTATGGATTTTGTTCCTCTACACTATTAATTCTTTGGCGCTGGATTTCACAAGCCAAACTCAAAGCAGCAGGAGATGCATATTACAATCCGTAACTGTCCTGCTGCATGCATCTTCCAAACTATCTGCATTCGGCGTGGAACTAGACTACTCATGTGTTCCTCGTGTCATTTCCTTTGGTTTGCCAACGCTGACACAGAGCCCCTTCCTGTGATACGCCCCCCCCGCTGCTTCCAGAAAACCATGGTCACTTCACCCTTCACAGATTGTGCCTCGGCTGTGTTACAGGCTTTTTGTTCCTTCTGCCCGTTTTTGTCAACAACAAAAGCCAGAGAGGCTGGGAGCAGACTGGAGAATGAAATCACCTTGAGCTGGATATTCTTTTCAGGACAAATTCATCTTTTAGATTGTTTGCAGAAATAGATTTCTCTCATTGCACTCCTGTGTGGGGATGGGTAAAGGTTGAAACTTTGCTATCAAATATTAAAGATACCATCACCCTTGTGGTGACAAACAATAACAGTGTTGCAGGTGCTTCCACCCCTCTGCTTCTGTTTAAAGCATCTTTTTTCCCCTCATTCCATCTTTTCTATCTTCTTATAGAACACATACATTTTGTATATTATTTTCTTACAATGGCCTTGAAAACTTAGTGCAGTGCAGAATAAGAGATCAGCTACACCAGCAAGTGAACAGCACATTCTCTTCACACTGACTGCATGTGTGTGAGGACGAAGAGGCACGAGAGACGCAGCCTGACAGAGACAGCAAACACAACACGATATGCAAAGACAGATACGGACTTTTGTCAGTGTCTGTGGTGCACTTATATTTAGATTGTCAACCACATTCAAAAACATGCAAGATACACAAAAAATAGGAGCACAGAAAATGCAGAAAGAACAACAAATCCAGAACCTGACAACAAGCAGCACAACAACAGAAATCTTAACCATACAAGGATAACAGAACCATGCTGCAACCTCCAGAACACAGTTCAGATTATTCCTACTGAAAAAAAAGCCAAATTTAAAAATGGTGTCTGTTTTAGTATTAAAGGAGGTTTTATTTTAGGAAAAAACCCAGACATCCCTCTTCCAATATCTGTGACACTCTCCAGCTCCACCTGGGGGATCCCAAGTCATTCCCCAGCCAGAAAGGATGTATGTGACCCCTTCTGGCAAAATGAGTCATAATGAGTTTTTCTTTTTTTTTAGTTTATTTTGAGGTATTTTCAAATTATTTATCTCAAAAGCTTCAAAATGATATATAGTTTGTTGAAATTTAGCGATTTATCATCTAGCTAGCAACAAGCGAGGGTATCGGTTTGAAAACACAATATTTATTGGTCTGGAGTGATGTCGTCTGAAACTCGACCCCATATTTCAAAAGGGGAACCCCCACAGCTTCACAGTGATGTCACACATTATTCAAAAGAGTTTTCCAGCACCAGAGAGAGAGTATTCTCACTTAAAAAGAAATAAGCAAGAGTAGTGCTGCACATAACAGCAACAAATGGTAAATGGCCTGCACTTGTATAGCGCTTTATCTAGTCCAAGGACCCCAAAATGCTTTACGCTACATTCAGTTATTTACCCATTCATCCTCACATTCACACATTGAACAAGCAACATTCCTAGCATTTCTGGTCTGAAGAAAGGTGCAGCACCTCTCACGCAAACTGCAGCAGCTCCTTCGCCTCACATAAGAGATGTTTCTGCTCTTCCCTCTTGGCTGAGTAGCTCTACTGCTCTGTGACATGTGTGTATGTAGCAACACACGCACAGTATCGGGTTTGAGGGAAGTAAATCCAGAATGCAGACTCATCCTCTTCCAAAACAAAAACTGATTTATTTAATAAAAACAAAAGGCTGACGTGGCACCAAAACTCACAAGAAACTGAACAGTCACAAGGTGCAAACCTGAATGTGGCACGTGACCAACAATAAACCAGTGAGGAGGAGATGGAAGTGACTGAAAATAAAGGGCTAAGAGTGAGTGGAAGATGAACAACAGCTGAGAGGTAATAGGGAACAGGTGAAGTGGGCATGGCAGGCTGAGTGGAAAAACACTGAGGGAGCTGACTGAGGGTAAATTAATAATGGCACAGGGAACAAGGTGGGCACAAGGACCAAAATAAACAAGAACAAAATATGAAACACAGGGAACAAACTAAAACACAAGAATCACAAAACAAATATGAAACTCAAACAGAGGCTCACCCAAAAATAACTCAAAATAACCAAATCCTGACACGGAGTGGCTCATCAAAATCAAAATCAGAATCAAAATCAGGTTTGTTTGACCAAGTATGTATGTTCACATACAAGGAATTTCACTCTGGTCTTCGTTGCTCTTGTACTTCGAAGCACTTATTGCACAAGAACATAGTACACAATTAAAAAAACATATTAACACATTACTGAACATGTATGGAGAAAAATAGACATAGATGATTATGATTAGGCATAAATACACATGAGATGACAGTCCACATGCTCAAAAGACATAAGTAAACATAGACCACTATGAACAGTAAGTTATGGTTTGAAGCCTACATATAATACATGAATATTTGCATGAGGCAATGGTTAATTACTGAATAATGGGTATTGAGCATGTTTGTTTGGCAAACATACTGAATACCTGT
>JAOXNZ010000177.1:24012554-24022574 GCA_028566095.1 Kryptolebias brasiliensis | reverse complement strand
GTCTTCAAACTACAAATTGAAGTCCAGTTGCTTTTGTTTTTAACCTTTTTTGGATTTACCATGTCCTGGATGACTGAAAATCTACACCAGCACATATAGTCCTACAGCAGCAGGACACACACTGGGTGAGAGAAAACAAAAATATCAACATTTTGATGTAATAACTGTTTAAGAAATGTAGAAACTGTGGGACTGAGAGCTTGTTTGCAAAAAAGAAAAAAAAATGGATAGTTTAGACAATTAGTGTGACATCATCTAAGTTGAACATTTTGTGGTTAAATTTTTTAAATAAGACTTAAACTGGGATCTGTCAGGATGAGAAATTCAGCCAGAACCCAAAACGCAGTCAGACACCGGGAGCGAGGAATGAAAGACTTTATTTGCAGCAGCCGTGCTCCGGGAAAGGTGGGAGGACCTCCAGGCGTATCCACACTCCAGAGAACGGCACACTCATGTCTGTGCTGGTGGGTTGGAATCCACAGCGACTGGCAACGGTCCGAGTCGGGCTTGGTTCGGCAACACAGATGGCTTGACGTGGGTTCGGCCACTTAGCAGATTTCAGATATTCCAAGTTCTTGTGGTCTGTCCAGACAGTAAATGGGTGCGTGGCACCCTCCAGCCAGTGACTCCATTCCTCCAGAGCCAATTTAATGGCCAATAACTCTCTGTCTCCCACATTATAATTTCTCTCTGAAACAGACAACTTCCTGGAAAAAAAAGCACATGGATGAAGTTTGGCATCATCAGGAAAGCGTTGTGACAACACAGCTCCCACCCCAGTATCGTAAGCGTCTACCTCCACCACAAACGGATTAGAGGGGTTGGGGAAATGCAAAATAGGAGCGGAAGTAAATAGTGTCTTAAGTCCAAAGAATGCTTGTCTGGCCTTCTGGGTCCATTTGAAGGGAATCTCATGAAGAGGGGCGGCCACCGAGCTGTAACCCTTAATGAACTGACAATAAAAATTGGTGAATCCCAGAAAGCGTTGGAGCTCCTTGACGTTAGATGGGTCGGGCCAATCTAACACTGCTTTAATCTTGGACAGATCCATCTTGATCTGACCAGGAGCTATGACAAACCCTTGGAACGACATCGTAGTCTGATGAAAAACACATTTCTCTACTTTGACAAAGAGTTTGTTACTGAGTAATCTGGATAAAACCTCCCGAACCTGCCTGACGTGAGTGCTTAGATCCTTGGAGAAGATTAGGATGTCATTCAAGTATACAAATACACATTTATCGAGCAAATCCCTTAGAACATCATTCACCAGAGCCTGAAAAACAGCTTGGGCATTAGTGAGACCAAAAGGCATCACTAAACATTCATAATGCCCAGACGGGGTGTTAAAAGCAGTTTTCCACTCATCCCCCTCTCTAATGCGAACTAGATGATAACCGTTTCTTAAATCCAGTTTATTAAAAACTGAACTTTCCTGAAGGAGCTCAAAGGCTGAGGTCATGAGGGGAAGAGGATACCTATTCTTGATAGTGATTTTATTAAGACCTCGATAGTAAATGCATGGCCTAAGGGAACCATCCTTCTTGCCCACAAAAAAAAACCCAGCACCAGCCGGTGAGGAAGATTCACGGATGATTCCAGCCTTTAACGAGTCAGAAATGTACTCTTCCATAGCCACCCTCTCAGGACCAGAAATCGAGAATAGTCTCCCTCTAGGAGGACTAGTTCCTCCTAGAGGCATCTGAATCTCCTCTCTCTCTCCTCTGCAGAGAGTTTAGACCTTCCCAGTTGCATGGGCTCCTCCGGACTAGTACTAAGGGGTTTCGAGGGAACCAGCGTGTTGCCAGTACTAACCGGAGGGAGCGGACTCCGTCTTAGCGGACGGTTAGCTGACCTCTCCCTACGACGATCACGTTACTGTAGGTCAATACGGGTGGCCAAACCCTCCAAAGACTTAAGGGAGTTGGGGGGGGGGGTCACCGTTTGCTATCTCATCCTTAATGTCATCCGAGAGTCCCTGGTAAAAAACGTCAAATAAGGCCTCCTCGTTCCACAAACAATTGGCCTTCAGAGCATGAAAGTCAATAATATAATCCGTGACTGGGCGGGATCCCTGTCTAAGAGAGAACAATCTCCGTGTTGCTTCTCTCTCTGGGCGAACTGGATCAAACACCCTCTTCATCTCATTGGAGAATTCAAAAAACGTATCGCAGCACTCCATGTCGTTCTCCCAAGCTGAAGTTCCCCACAATTTAGCTTTGCCCGACAGCAAGGAAATGATGAAGGCTACCTTGGAATGCTCAGAGGGGAAGGGGGAAGGCAGAAGGCTGAAGCTCGAAGTTTAGTGAGCACTGAGTCAAAAAAGGCCAGCACTGATCCGGATCCCCATTGAAACATTCGGGGGAAGGTATCTTGGGCTCATGGCCGGTGCCAGATGGGAGTGGAGCTTGTGCGAGAGCCGGAGACAAATCCGGGAGCGTGGTTTGAGGCTGATTGTCAGAAAGAGTGGTGAGTCCCCGCAGAATTTCTTGAACGCTCCGTTCTAAACCCGTGATGGAATCCTCCACTTTCTGACACCAATCTGGATTTGGCTGTGGGTTCATTCTGGCGAGATTGTACTGTCAGGATGAGAAATTCAGCCAGAACCCAAAACGCAGTCAGACACCGGGAGCGAGTAATAAAAGACTTTATTTGCAGCAGCCGTGCTCCGGGAAAGGTGGGTAGACCTCCAGGCGAATACACACCAGAGAATGGGACACTCACGTTTGTGCTGGCGGGCTGGAATCCACAGCAACTGGCAACGGTCCGAGTCGGGCTTGGTTCAGCAACACAGATCCACACTCCAGAGAACGAGGCACTCACGTCTGTGCTGGCGGGTTGGGATGCACAGTAACCAGCAACGGTCTGAGTCGGGCTTGGTTCGGCAACAGGTAGGCACTTGAAACTTGATCAGGGGCTGAGAACGAGAGGCAAAGGTCAAAAACTGTCAAGGATCGACAACGCTAAGACACATAGAACTTGGAAACAGGCTTGAAAGCTGTGGCAGAAGCGGCAGACAATCTCGCACTGAGCAGGAGGAACGCCAAGGCATAAATAGGGGCTGGAACAGGTGGAAGTAATGATCATTAGTGCGAGATTGACAGGCATGGGCAGGACCAGACAGAGCATGAGCATAGATCATAACAGGATCATGTAAAAACTTTTAAAGATATCAAAATGTTGGTTCATACATATAAAGTTCAACTTTCTGTGATCTGCTTAAATTTTGAATGACATCTCTACTGTAAAGTATAACTGAGCTACAGAGCTACAAAAAGAGCTCGTGTTTATATAAAAGTTTTTGCCATTTTTTGCAAATTTTATCTGGAATGCACTGCTACTAAAAGTACAAATACACTATTCCTAAACAAATCGCATGTTTCAGTGTAATTTTGTATAGATTGTTTTTTTCTATGGGGAGAAGTTGCAAATTGAAAACTGTCACTGGCAGTCTAGGAATATGATTCTTGTTTCAGGTGTGAGAGGTTCTGGGTGCAAATCTCAGGCAAGCCCCCACTTATCACTGGCTGGCTCAGTGTTAGTGACAGTAAAGGGAAACAAGACACGTTTTCATGCCAAACATTGATTTATTGTCAAAACTAAAGAGAAATCATAAAAACTAAATGTGAAGTATTAATCAATCAGTAATGTCCTTCGTCCTTGGTTGAATGGAATATGCATGTCTGAGTCTCAGTACTATACACAAGCAAACACAACCAAAACCTGTAACTGCTGCTCCTGGGAGAGAGAGACAGAGAGACTCTGTCTGCAGCCCCAGAGGAGGGCAGCAGGATGAAACACCTCCCCTCTTTAAAAAGTTTCAGGTCAGCACAGTAAAAATCAAGGTACAGGAATGTACTTATAAGGGTAAATTGGCTTTGTTGCTCCAATGACAAAGTTGGTTGTGCTTTTGTAATTCACATATGTGTAAAAAAATAAATTTATAAACACTTGATTTGTGTTAAAAATAGTTGTTAATTTTGCAACTGTTAAGTTTTTATCTTTTTAAGCAAAATTTTATTGATATGTTATTTCCTCTTGTTTTTGATGTTTACCCTTTTGACACACTAAAAAAATGCAGTAGCAAAGAATTGTGGTAAAGTTGTTGGTAAAACTTTGTTCCTCTCTTCATTTAGCAAAATTTCAGGTTTAATTTTTCAAATTACCCAATTAGGAAGCAGATATGTAGGTCAACCAGCTGGTTTACTTTCTCATTTAGGGGTTCTGGGCAAGAAAGGTTTTATTTCATTTCTGCAACAATATTTTATATATATAAAAACATCACATAAAGTAGATTTTGTTACAACAATCTTTCATTTATTGAACAAATATGTTTCTTAACTTATCTGTTAATACTTGTAAAACTAAGCTTCATTTTTCCACATGGCACTTGTGTACTTGTCATCCCCCTTCTCAGGATCACAGATATCCTCACCCTCAGACTCACATGAACAGTTGTGCACCTGCTACTTCGCCTATAAAATTAGCAACAATCCATTATGCCTGAAAGATACACAAGAAGCAACCATTACAGTTACTATAACATTACTGCAACAAATATAACAATAATACATCTCTTGAGTAACCAAAGTCTACCAATCTAGCTAGCTTTGTGCATATGTGTGTGTGTGAGTGAGATAGATGGAGACACAATAATAATAATAACAAAGCTGATTGATATACTGTTTATGTTTTTAACCGTAAACATTGGTTCAAAAACAGTGCTCACCATTCAAATAATTAGTGCTGAGTGGCTTCAGACAGTCCTATTTCAGTCAATACAAATTATGCAAACTTTCAGCCTAAACGATTACGTGTTGAAGCCTTCCTTGTTTTTCTGTTAGCAAAATATCTCATGAACTACTAAACAGATTTTATTGAAACTTTTGAAAAATTACCTTGAATGTACGTTTCCAACTGTTTAACTTTTGGAGTTAACCTAATAAAAGACATCTACTCAATTTTAGCAAACACAAAATAGCTATAACTTAGTCACTTTTACAGATAATGAGCAAAAATGTGTGTGGTAGTAGCTGAGAGTCATTCACTACACACAGTCTCGGTGTGAGATCTCATAATATTGCATGAAATTGTGCAATGTTGTGATGGTGATGATGATGATGGATACTTTATTGATCCTTTTCAGGAAATTACAGTAATTTCTATGAGTTACAATCAATTTTAATTACAATTATTAATGAATTAAATAATTGTTTTTTAAGGTTTGTCCAAAAGAGCTACACTTGCATCGTTTCTTAGCTTGAGATAATCTTAGTTCAAAACTCTGATGAAAAGTTAGCAGGCAATACACATTTCTTCAAGGAATGCTAGGCCATTTTACTTTGCATTTCAATGTGAAAATAATTATATTTTATGAAAGACCAGCCTAATTTATTAATGCCCTGGGTAAAATGGAGAGCTTAGCTGAGCTGTGACATCATCATTATTCTTCTGTTCCTTGTGACATTATCATGTAAAGGTACTACTATGTACCTTTTGCTGTCAGCATTGATTTTATACCTTTAAAATCTAACGAAGGTCCACATTTGTTATTTTAAGGACTATTTATGTACCCTATAAGGTACTTTTCTAAAAAATGTGAAAAAATATATGAAGAGTGCTTTACTGCTTATGCAAGGCCCCCTTATTAGTGAGATTTTTATACCAAGCAATTTTATTTCTTCACAAAAAGCCAAAACCGGGAGAATGTGTAGACATTTTGTTTAAAGACAAATTAAAAGTCTGCCTTTAAAGATGCAGAGTTATTCAGTTGAAACGCACCATCTCTTCCTTTACATCCTAATAAATTATGTCATAAAAAGCTCCCTGGGCAGGTGCTGTCACCCTGCTGTAGATCAATCAACAACCCTTCGGTTCCTCACTCGCAGCAACATGGGTTGAATTCATTTTTCTTCTTCCCCATCGGAGATAGAGGTTTTACAATCAGTAATATTCATGCAAATCAGGTTTTATTCAATGTCATTGGAGTGAAAATTAAGAGTTTTCAGCATTTAAGTGTTCATGGTCCTAATGTGATTGAAATTTTTTGCAACTTCATGTAATATTGTGAGATCTTGTGTCAAAAAATATCATGGGGAATGACTTAGCTATGACCACACCAAATTTCGCTCAACATTTGTAAAACTGACTAAGTTAAAGCTATTTTTTGTCTAACTTGGTTTACTCCAAACAGTAATGAGTGGTAGATGCACATTGATTTTTATATCTGCTATGGAGGTCATGGTTTTGGTGATGATGGTTGGTTTGTTTGTTTGTCTGGCCGTGTCCAGTTGCAACACTACCTAAAAACTAATGAACAGATTTTGATGAAACCTAAATTGTTAGGTTTGTCACAGAAAACCAATGATTATATTTTGGTGGTGATCTGATCACGATCCAAATTGGACTTTTTTTAATGATTCTATGGCCTTGGCAGAGATTTGCACTCTCTGAGTGCTTCTAGTTATTTGAGAGTTTCATAGAAATCTGTCTAGGGGTTCATGAGACATTTTGCTATCAGACAGAATGAGGTGACTCCAACAGTTAAAGTAGGAGTTGGGGATCAGTCTCAGTTACTACCATGCCAAATCTAAGCTCAATATCTGCAAAGTTGTCTAATCTGTCAAATTAGAGCTGTCAAATCTGTCCACTGTTTCATGAGATATTTGACTAAATGTATAGACAAACACACACACATACACACACACAGGTACAAAACTATCATTACCTAAATCTTTGATGGCAGGAAATCAAAATTCATGTCAGATGAGTTCCTTCCAACTGAACTTGGAAAAACATTCTTTTCATTATGATTGCTTTCAAGGACAGTTTGTGTTAATATCACAAAAAATAGGTTTTTGTGTGTTGTGCACTGACACCAACTGGTGTAACCTTTTTCTGTTGCAGTGCCCCCGACACCGATCGCACCCCCACAACTCCTGCGGGCAGGCCCCACCTACCTGATCATCCAGCTCAACACTAACTCCATCGTCGGGGATGGACCGGTCATTCGTCGGGAGATCCAGTACAGGGCCAGCCAATCAACCTGGACTGAGACTCACGTTGTGGGCTCTCTTACCTACAAGGTTTGGCACCTGGAGCCAGACACAGAGTATCAGATCAGTGTCCTGCTCACACGTCCTGGGGAGGGGGGCACCGGAGCGCCTGGACCCCCACTGGTCAGCAGGACAAAGTGTGCAGGTAAGTCAAAGCCAACATCCAAGAGACTTCCATGACAAACGCAGAGATGGAGCTGTGCTGACAGCCAGGATGAATCTCATTGGCTGGGAGGGATTTCCTCTCAGAATGAATTTAAAAAGGCAGGAAAAAAATTAATTATTTTTACAAAGTTTACATTTTCATTCTGATCCTAATCAAGGTCTCAACTGCTCAAATTACATAAGGATATTATTTTGGCTTAAGTTAAAAATCTTATTTAATAATTGATGATCTTATTTT
Organism: Kryptolebias brasiliensis; assembly: GCA_028566095.1. Taxonomy (NCBI): domain Eukaryota; kingdom Metazoa; phylum Chordata; class Actinopteri; order Cyprinodontiformes; family Rivulidae; genus Kryptolebias; species Kryptolebias brasiliensis. The sequence continues at coordinate 24,015,116 of JAOXNZ010000177.1, read as the reverse complement.
TTTAATCAGTTCAGTGAAACCCTTTCAGACCTGAGGTTTTTTAACCTAAAGGACCTTCTAAGGTTTTAGTTTTTGAAACCACACTGGACAGACTCACATTAAAGGAATAGTCTGGCCATTTTTAAAGTGATGTTCTGTAAATAGTTATCAATACCAACTAGTTTGCTGAGACTGGAGTAAACGTTTGGACTGACTAGTTACTCTGATCAGGTGGACTGATAAAACACTTTACTCTTTGGGACAAACTTGAAAGGTTTAGTAACTCAGGTTTTATTTAACACAGATACAAACATTCTTATATTACGAGGTGAACCAGCCATCTTACACTTGCCTGTATTCCAGATGAAACATACACTGTGTTTTTGTTTGTTACTTTACTTTGTTCTGTTAGTTGTTTGCATTTGCGAACAAATTGAAAATATGAGAACAGACTTTCTGGTTGTAAACAGACAGGCTTGTACAAATAGTAGAAGTTTTTTTTTTCCTGTTAATATTTTTTGCATGATTGAATTCCATTATTTCAGTATTAATTTGGAATACACACGTTAATATTATCATGAGGCTGATGACCCAACATCGTACCATTTATTCAAACTGATGAACAAGAACAAGTTTATTTTCTTCTATCAAGTGTTTGCAAATACACAGCAGTCACACAGACTTTGCTTAATACTAAAGCTATTAAAGGGCCTATTAGCCTATCCTTTGTCATAAAATACTTCAACAGTCATGCCCACCCACCACCCAATGACCCACAGCCCATACAATATGTCTGGATTTCTGCAAAATCAGTTTGTACAACGAGTTGCACCATAGCTTTTCCTCATTGTCCAAACATGGTCCAAAAGTCCAAACTCTTTGAGGCAGTGGTCTGTTTGCTACTCCACTGAGAGGAGAGGGGGGGTAAAACAGAGGTAGAGGGACATGACCAGACTGAGGAAGATTTCATGACTGCATCATGTGCATGTGTTGGATATAGTGGTCATGCACATGACTGCATTATGTGCATGACCACTATATCCAACACATGAAGATGAATGACAATGTCCATCCACAGTATTCATCAGTTCCACCCCTAGCCAACCAAGACACTGCAGGATGGGGAACTCTAACTACACATGTGATAAGTTCCATTGGCAACCAACAGGCTGGAGAGGCAGAACAACTTGTTGAGAGTTTCCTGTCTGTTCCTGACATCAAACTCTAAGATTCATCAAGTTTGGAGCAGCATTAGGGACCTGCGTCAAACTGCTATGACACATTACTCACGAACGTGTAGTTTGCCTGCAGCTACTGAGAGCAAAACATGTTTGTTGTCATTAGGATCATGGAAGTCTAGTGCTTTCTCTTAAAAAACAAAAACAAACAAACAACAAAACAAAATCCAATTATTTAAAATTGAATTATTTCATGATCTGCAGTAATTAATATTTTTGAAAATTCAATGAAAAGCCTAAAATATTATGAGAAAACCAACAATTGAAGTACCAGACCCTTGTATTAAGCTATAGGAGACAGTTAAGGTCAAAGATCAAAATCTTTCCAGCATTTAACATTTTTTCCTATTTGATGTTCTGCAAACAGGGTCCTCTCACCACCACTGATCTGGTGTGTGTCTTAACCACAGTGCTGCTCATTCTGGGTGAAACAACACCCTGCTGCTCTGTTGAGTAGACGACATGATGTCCATGTCACCTGCTACACTCTGATCCACTCACATCAGCACCTCTGCTCGCCCACCTCCTGTCGACTCCCATTTCTCACATTTGAGGCTTTTTCCTGAGGCTGAAAGTGAGGTTCTGTGACACGAAATTCTGGATGAATTTGTCCTCCCTATACGTCTTCATTTTCGACACTTGTTGGGCGTGACAGTTCAGCCTACTTCGATCCCATGCAGCTTTTGATGAGACCATGTCCATTTCAAATGCTAAGTGGATGAGGTCCATATTTGCTTTTTTTCTTTCTCCTAGACTTATGTTGGGACTAAAACCTGACAAACTTGGTGCGACTGGGGTTGTGCCATGGTCTCCAGAATTCAATCGTCTTTTTTCAATAGATAGTTTAGTCATTTTTGAAGTGATGTGCCAGTTAGTTATCAGTAGTTAGTACCTTATCAGCTGTGACATCAGCCATAGAGCACAGTCAGCTCATAACAGAGAGGAGTGAGCTAACGTTAGTTTAGCACTTCAGCTAACTTCAGCTAATGTTTGCCAGAAAACAATTAAAGTCCCAGTCAAGCTGAAAGCTGTCCAGTGAAATGTCCAGAGGAAAAAAATGAACATCATTGTCAATCAATGTATAATACATACAATCCATGCTCTCACATGAAACACACTTGAGGAACTTTGTTTTGAAAAACAAAGGAATGTATTCTATTATTAAAAAATGACTTACATATTTTAAGCAACTTAAATAATATTTTATTGAACTGAAATAGTTTTTGTTGTAATTTAAAATTTGTTAAATATATTGAAATTGTGAATATTTTTACTATTAAATTGTTGACATTTTAGACACTTTTTAGGTGTAAAATTGTGGTTACATCATAGAACATAAAATAAA
>JAOXNZ010000177.1:23970214-23980855 GCA_028566095.1 Kryptolebias brasiliensis | reverse complement strand
TCTTTAGGAAGCCTTTCTTTAGATTTAAAAAAAGAGTTTGTGAATTTTATTTTAATCATAAAATTTCAAAACAGGAAGATTTCAGTGTTCTTTAAGCATCTTGATCATTTTAGGTTGGGTTCAGTTTAAAAACTTCAGTACTTAGATGGTTCAAACCTGGACTAAATTATCCTTCACAAAAACAAATTTTTAAAATACAGTTTGAGATTTGTGACACATTTATTGCATTATTTGTTATTTTATTGCTCCTGACCCAAGGTGGTCTAGACGATATTAAATATAGAGCTCATAAATCACAAACTGTTTTCACAAATTAGTATGCAGTGTAAAAAAAATAGAGCAGCTTTGACTAGTAAAAGTGTTTCAGAGTTTAAATCAGAGTTGATCTAAGGTGGAGCAAATGACACAAATTATATGAAATGGCCTTTTATGTAACTCCTGAATCTGAAGTGGCAGTCAGAAGCTGACTTCAGGCGAGGAAACAGAAGCTAACTTTAGGCCGTCCTGTGGTAAGACCAAACTTGGTTTGCATTCATGTTGTCTCTCCTGAAACAGAAACTTAATACTATTGTTTTTGTGAAAATTATGTTTTTACTCCTTGTCTGTTGATGACAGACAAATTGTTTCTTAACAGACTTTTCCTTTGACACTGACAGGGATATTTTGTTTTGGTAATGGAGCCATGCTGCGTTATGCTCTTGCTTTGCTGAGGCCTTCTGGTGGCAAAATATGACAATTAATTAGTTTTTGTTTGCCTGTGACGTTTTTGTTTTATTATTTTAATTATAAAAAGGAAATCAATCAGTGTGTTTTATTTCTCTCATTCATTTTTGACCATTAACAGAAAAATGTCTCATATTTCAAATGAATCTTTTGCATTTTATTTTATTTTCAAAACTGGTACCTGAAAAGAAAATCCAATTTCCAAAACATGCATGGACCCTTAATAATTCCTGAGGTGAGAGTCAATATAATTGATATGTCACTGTTTTAGATGAGGAAAAAAACAGACCTGGCAGTTTGAGCTGGGTTTCCCCGAAATGATGTAGCAGTTATGTAAACTTCTGACCAATCACAAATTGGTCAGAAACAGGCAATACACATGAATGAACAAAGTCTGTATAAAAGGACCCGGTCCCAAAGACACTTTGGGATTTTTGGGATATTACTGAAAATGACAAGATGTGCTTAATAAAGTCCCCCGTGTTTGGCTGTCCGAGAGACTGAGGTGTCCGTTATTAAATTTCTGTGTAAGAACTGCCTTTTTCACCAACATCACATGTTGATTTACCTTTCTTACATCCTAATTTGGACCCCCCTGCATGCCCCCACACAATATTATATAAAGATGTTACTTTTTAAAGCTGAAGATGAGCCAGTCAACAGAGTGGGGTGACAGTCCTTACAGCAGTGATCACCAAATGGCAGCCTGTGGGTTGAATGACCGAAAACATAACCTCCTTGGGAGAAGTAATGATGGAAACAGTATGTCCATATTTATATTTGTTGAGCAATGCAACATGCAGTTTTTATAACGCCACTTAACTTTCTTACATAGATTAATTTTTTTTTCACTAGAAAATGTATAAATTAATTTCTAAAAAAAACTTCCTTAACTCATTCTCCCTTTGATCAGGCGGAATGTGTCCTATTCTTAGCCCTCTTTTCAGCCTTACCATTGAACATTATTGGGTTCATGCTCTAAACTGAAGCACAAACGTATGACTTCAAACTGAAAAGAAACAACAACAACACATATCTGTCCTTCGCTTAGTGGTCAGCCCTGTTGCTTCACAGCAGAAAGGTCCTGGGTTTGAGTCTGGGCTCTTTCTGGGTGGATTTTGTATGTTCTATGTCCTGTGAGTTTTCTCCAGGTACTTATGCTTCCTCCCACAGTCCAAGAATATGCATGTTGCAGGGGATTGGAGACTAAATTGTCCCTGCAACTGAGTTTGTGTATGGGTGGTTTTGTGCCTTGTTTGTCTCCATTTGGCCCTGCAATGGACTGGTGACCTGTCCAGGTGTACCCTTCTTTCTCACACTGATAAGCTCCAGCACCTGTCCACCCACCCCAACCTTATTTTGGAAGAATCTGCAGATAATGAATGGATGGATGGATGGATCTATGCTTCTATACATCCATTTATCTATTTGTCTGTCTATTTTGTACAAACATTTATGAATTAGTAACTAAATAAACCACTGGTTCTACCGAATGACATTGTTCCATAACTGCACAATGTTGCCATTTCGCAGCATACCAAATTATTATATAAAAAATCACTAAAGAAACATATGATACAAACATATGGTACAAATAGGTAATAAGTTAACATAAATTGTAGTATTATTTTTAAATGTTCAGGAGCTCTTCTACACATGACTCATAATTACAGTCAGTCAGGGAAGGAGTCAGATTTTTATTGGTTTAAATATCATGTAATCCATTCCAAACATCTAACTGGTTAGAACTGTGCCACACCTTCAATGTAAAAGCCAGTCAGTGTTTAAATTGTTTTTTTTCAAATATTAGGAATTTGCTAAAAAACAGTGCATTGCCAGGGGAGGCACGGCAGCACAATAGTAAGAGCTGCCGCTTCCCATCAAGAAGGTTACAGGATCACCTCCAAGCCTGGTGTCTTTTAGTGTGGAGTTTGCATGTCCCCCTTGCACATGTGCGTTTACTTGGAGTACTCTGATTTCCTCCCACAGACCAGAAACAGGCATGCTAGGTTAATTGGTAACTCTAAATTGTCCGTAGGTGTGAGTGAAAATGTGAATAGGTGTTTGTCTCTATGTGTCCCAGTGATGGACCCGCCTCTTGAACAGTGACTACTGGAGAGAGGCACCAGCTCCCTGTCACCCAAAAAGGGGAAGCGGGTAAAAGAAAATGGATGAATGGATGGGTAGATTGCCATATAGCAACACCGTGCAGTTCAAGATTAAAATAATTTTCTCTTTTAAAAGTCTATAAAACAGAGCGTCTCACTGCCATTTAGCTTCTGTACATCAAATAAAATGTATCACTTGTGCTGAACAACAACAAATGTAGTGTATAAACCCCAAATGCTAAAACACATTTGAGCAATTACATTTTCTCTCAGGCAGTGACCTCTTAAAATTAGGCTTGACAGCTGTGAGGTTTCACAACTTTTATTATTATTATTATTGTTGTTATTATTATTAATAATGTACATATCTTTTGCATCAAAGGTCAACCCCCCTGAATTCTGACCCCTGAGACAATTTTGTTGGTGATCCCTGTCCTATAGAATTGGGTAGGCGCAGGTCTTTAGTTTTGTTTTGCTTTTTTACTTTGAACTCCAAATTTTGTGCTTTTATTCAATTCCTCATAACTTGTTCTAATCATTACAAAATTGTTCAGATTATAAAGAATTTCTGGGGGCAGCCATGATGAAATAAAAAATAGGGAAACCATCTGAAAAATACAAGGCTCTGTGACTCAGACTAGACACAGTAGAGTAGAAATTCGGCTTCAATATATAAAGATGTCATTTGAAAAACAGTCCATATCTGACCACATGGGTTGCAGGTTGTTGACAGTTTTGTTAATTTTCCTCAGACTGACCCACTATAATTTGTAATAATGTTGTTAAATATTTTTATGGTTTCCAGTCAAATTAATTAAAACCTTTTCTTTCCCACAGGAGACCAGAATAAACTGCATTCGGATCGCTCGCAAAGGTAAAAACTGCTTTTGACATTTTAACATCACTTGTTTTGACTTTAATTATGTTTGAGTATACCTGAGAAATAACTAAAAACTGAAACCAAAAGCTTCCCTTCTGACTTGTTCTTGTGCCTTTTACATGTTAAATGAAGTGTACTGGATTGCTTTATAGTGGTTCACAGCACAGCAGGGAGAGCTAAAGTAGGACATGAGTATTTTGGTTTTGTTCCAGATATGTGAAAGACTCACTGTGATTGGACCTATTCTAACCTAAGTGTTTGTGGTGTTACGACCCGTCTAGGGATGGTCCAGTCGTAACATTGAATGTTAAACATCCGTTGCAAATCCCAAAACAACCAGCCAAGATGGATAACGTTGCACAAGTGATTTATTTACAATAATAGTGTTTTTTTTTGTACAAGAGTCGGGAGTATCAACTTCAGAGAGAGTAAAGCCAAAATAACAAACAAAAGGAACTATCTTAACTAAACCCCAAATCTTACCTAGGGAAAGTAACCAAACCAAATTACATAAACTTACCTCCCTAACTTAAGAAACACAGGAGAAAACTGAATACCAACACAAAAGGCAACTCTCTCCTACACAATAAACTCCACCAAACGAAGTTACAAAGCAAGACAAGCAAAATGGCATGACCGGTTGAGATGAGCGCGGGATGGAGTGTGGGATGGTGGAGTGCGACGACGAACCACACACACACACCCACACACTCCGGTTGGTCTTCTTTGGCGTCCTCTTATACCCGGCACCTCCGGTGAGCACCAATCAGCCGTTTATCATTGTCAGGAACCAATCCAAGATCGGCACCTGCACACTCAAATTTGCATATTTCACATTATGACATTATGACATCAGTTGTAACAACCCAAAGCATACTGCCAAACTGGTTGTAAAGTGGCTTAAGAATAACAAAGTCAATGTTTTGAAGTGGCCATCACAAAGCCCTGATCTCAATCCTATCGAAAATTTATGGGCAAAGCTGAAATGGCATGTGCGAGCAAGGCGGCCTACAAACATGGCTCAGTCATACCAGTTCTGTCAGGAGGAATGGGCCAAAATTCCTGCCAACTATTGTGAGAAGCTTGTGGAAGGATATCCAAAACAAAATGAAAAGATTACCAAGAGGGATGAATACTTTTGTTATTCGCTGTATCATGTCAAAGACTATCTATTCATTTTAGAAACTGAAATGGCAACATTTACACCAACTTCCTCAAAGTGTCAACATCACAAAGAGCTTTTGAAAGTTTGGCTACATGGTGCGCACACAGCAGACAGATTCTGTCTTTGAGGAGAAATATTGCAAGTCTTCTTTTCACAAAGTAAATAAGGGTTGTTCTTAAGGTTTTTCAGTGTACAACAACCAGTCACAATGGAAAAGAACTCCAGAATAAGTCACATTCAGTTTTCAGTTCATAATTTAAAAACAGTTAAGTTCAAAGTTCACAGAAAATATGAATGCCGCTCAAATGAACACACTCAAGCACATCACTGATACCATTGGCTTTTAAGAGCTCACATCAGTCATAGACTACATCTCAAATTTATCTCTCTAAGTAAACTGAAGCCTTGTTTTCTCCATAAACATTTATTAGATGATGTCTGTTTGTGACAAATCTCAACATGCAACACTGCTGAGGCTAATGGGTTTGCACCATATGGGCCTACATATTGCACATATTCATCTTGCATGGAGGTGATTTTTAAAAAAAAATGCTTTAAATACTTACCCACACAACAAGCATTTCCCCCAAACTTCCCATCCTTTCATAAGCACCAAACAGGATAGAGAGAAATAAAAACAAGAATAGATTTCTGTGTGTTCTTTTTTCTCCAGCCCTGGAGGCTGACCTGGTTTAAAGAGAGATTGTCTTAGACCATTGCAGAGAAGAGCTGATGTCTAAGCTAGCGTTGTCAGACACCCAAGGGCTACAAACCAACAACAGTCAACAGAACCCTGGGCTTAAGTTAAACACTAAGGTTTAATAGTAGCTGTTTTATTGCCTGTAAACATCAACCTTCCCACTTGTCTGACATTCATCGCTGGAAGAACACCACGCCAGGGGCTATAGACAAGGCTTTAATGTACAGAGAGGAAAAATAGGGCAAAAACCTGTCCAAAGGGAGGAAAATTGTACTGTTTCACCTCAGAGACCAGATACAGAAAGAGTAAAGCATTGTACAACATATTTTCTTTTTTCTTCTTTTTGTTTTAGAAGGAAATGGGTGTTTGGGTTAAATAGAAATATCGTGGAAAAGTAAAAGTGAAAAAAATTGTCATGTATTTCCCATTATTAATACATTTTGATGTAATAAAACATACATTTCAGCCTAATCACGAGCAATAAAAATAATTAATGAACACAATTTCGTTTTTAAAATCCAATATACAAGACCAATTCCAAAAAAGAAGAGACATTGTGTAAAATGTAAATAAAAACTCAATTCAATGATTTCCAAATCTTATAAACACACTTTCTATTCACAATGGGACATAGTAAACATATCAAAAGTTAAAACTAAGAAACTGTACAGATTTTAGAAAAAAAAATGGTAATTTTGAATTTGACAGCAACACGTATCAAACAGTTGGGACAGGGACAACTAAAATCTGTAAAAGTAAGTGGTATGTATAAGAAACACCTAAAGGGGCAACAGGTCAGTAAGAGGACTGGATATAAAATGAGCATTTTAGAGAGGCTAAATCTCTCAGAAGTAAAGATGGGCAGAAGTTCACCTCTGTCTAAAAATAGTGGAACAATTTTAGGATAATGTTCCTCAAATTGAAATATTGGAAGACTTCAATTATCCCATAATTTACAGTTTATAATATCATCAAACTATTTCAAGAATTTGTACAAATGTCTGAGGACAAGGCTGAAAGTCAATACCGGATACTCACAATCTTCGGGCCCTCAGGGGCCACTGCTTTTAAAAAAAAGTTCTGATTCTGTTCTGGACATCACTGCATGGGCTCAGGAACACTTCCACAAATTATTGTCTGTAAACATAGTTCACTGTGTCACCCACAAATGCATCTTAAAACGCTGTCATGCAAAGAAGAAGCCATATGTGAACACCATCCAAAAACTCTGATGTCTTCTCTGGGACAAAATCCATTTAAGATGGAACTCAGGCAAAGTGGAAAACTGTTCTATGGTCAGACAATTCTAAATTTGACAATTTTTTTTGGAAACCACAGATACCACAGCCTCCATACCAGAGAGGAGAGGGGCCATCCAGTCTGTTATCAGCATACAGTTCAAAAGTCTGCCTCTCTGATGGTATGGGCGTGTATTATGCCCCTTTTCTACGGGCTCGACTCAGCTCTACTCAGCTCGAAACAGCTAAGCTTCAGAGTCTTTCCATTATGTGGTCCTACCCACTTTCAGCTTGCTTATAAGTACTTCTTAAAACCTACTTGGTCGGGGTTCCAAACGAGCCAGGTCGAGCTGAAGACTTTACATTAGCAGACTGCAGGCCATTAATTGGCCAGAGAGCAGCGTCAATCATGAGGGCATCTCCTTTAAAAGAAACCCACCATTTTTAACATGGCTTTATAGTAGAAGAGTCTGAATTGGCCTGCCTGCAGTGGTTTTTGAAATATTTTGGCAACATGTCCGTGCAATCATCCTTCTGCTCCTTCAGAACAACTTGTTTGTCAAGGCTGAGAAGTGTAAGTTTCATAAACGCACCATGTCTTTCCTTGGTTTTATCATTTTCCCCAACCAACTCTCCATGGACCTCAATAAAGTGTCAGCGATTTCCGATTGGCCAGTTCCCTAGAATCGTAAGCAGCTTTAGAGGTTTCTAGGCTTCGCCAATTTTTATCGGCGTTTTAATAGAAACTACAGTTCTGTGGCCTCACCGTTACATGCTCTCACTTCTTCCAAGTCCAGGTTTGTCTGGGACAAGAAAGCAGAACAAGCCTTCACAAGACTTAAGAGGTTGTTCACCTCAGCACCTGTCCTCCGTTCTCCTGATCCGTCCCATCAGTTCATTGTGGAGGTCAACGCTTCTACCTCTTGAGTCGAAGCCGTCCCTCGTCAGAGGTATGTTGATAACAGGATACACCCCTGTGCTTTTATTTCCAGGAGCCTTTCTATGGCCGAACAAAACTATGATATGGGGGATCGGGAGTTCTTGGCTGTTAAACTGGCTCTCGAGGAATGGAGGCACTGGCTAGAGGGAGCTAAAGGGCCTTTCATTGTGTGGACCGACCACAAGAACCTCCAATACCTCCGCTCTGCCAAGAGGCTAAATCCCAGGCAGGCCAGGTGGGCCTTATTCTTCAGCAGGTTTAATTTTTCCCTCTCCTACAGACCTGGGACAAGAAACACAAAACCTGATGCCCACTCCAGAATACACGAGGGACTTGAAGAGGACCAAGTCCAGGCAGATGAGGGTTTTATCCTGCTTCAGTCTGTTCGGTTGGCAGTAACTCATCTTGGTTTGGAGAACCGTGTAAAGGAGGCACACTTCTGTATCCTGTTCCCAAGATTTGTCCCAACAGTCGCCTCTTTGTCCCAGACCACCTAGTCTCAGAGGTACTTACCCTATGCCATAGTTCTTGCATTTACTGTCATCGAGGTGTGAGCAAGACCCTATCGCTGGTTCGGTCCCATTTCTGGTGGAAGACCCTTCTTCGAGACACCAAGGAGTTTGTATCTGCCTGCCGAATCTGCTGTCAAGCCAAATTTTCTCACTGACCTCCAGCTGGCTTACTGCGACTGTTACCCATCCCACAGCATCTTTGGTCCCATGTGTCCATAGACTTCATCACTGGTCTACCCGCCTCTAATGGCTTTTCCGTCTTACTCACCATTGTCGACCGTTTCTCCAAAATGACACACCTAGTCCTACTCATCAAGTTGCCCTCTTCTAAAGAATTGGGGAGGATCCTGTCCCGAGAGGTTTTTCGCCTCCACAGCCTGCCCATGGACATAGTCTCCGACAGGGGTAATTAGTTTGTCTCCCAGTTCTGGAGGGAGTTTTGCAACCTTCATCCACAGTCTGATGGGCAGACCAAACGTCTCAATCAGGGGGTTGAGACCAAGCTCCGGACACTTTGTAAGCAGGATTCTACTAAGTGGTCGTTGAACCTGCCCTGGGTTGAATATGCCGTCAACTCTCTCCCCTCCAGTACTACAGGTCCATCCCCGTTCTACACAGTTTATGGTTGCCAGCCCCCGGTATTCTTCCTTCAGGAGGTGTTGGCCAGGGTACCCTCTGTCCACGCAGCTGCACGGAGATGCCAGCAGGTATGGAGACAGGCCCGTAGGGCTCTTGTCAAGACCTTTGCTGTCTATTCCAGATTTGCCAATCGTCAGAGAATCCCAGCTCCGCCATACCAGGAGGGGCAGAGGGTTTGGCTATCCACTAAGGATCTTCCCCTTCATATGGAGTGTCGCAAACTGGCTCCCCGCTTCATCAGTCCCTTTCCCATCTCTAAGTTGGTCAATCCTGCAGCAGTTCGTCTGCGCCTTCCTAGAACCCTCAAGGTATGTCCCACCTTCCATGTGTCCCGGGTTTCCTCGTCACATCTTGTGCCCTTCTCCAGACCCCCACCTCCCACCCGGTTCATCGCTGGTGGCCTGTCTATACTGTCAGGTGCCTCCTCCGGTCTAGGAGATGGGGCTGCGCTCTCCACTAACTCGTTGACTGGGAGGGCTATGGACCAGAGGAGCACTCATGGGTTCCCACCCGGCACATCTTGGACAAGTCTCCCATTCGGCAGGTTCATCTGGATCATTCTGACCAGCTGGGTGGTCCGTCTGGAGCCGGACCTTGAGGAGGGGGTACAGTGATGATCAATGCTGTCATGTCATGCCCATGTCGTTCTGCTGCATTCAGCCTCATCCAACCCACTTGTGTCTTCCTCGTTATCCTCCTCGTCTCCACCTGTTCTCCTTGCTACATAAGCACCTCTCAGCCTCTGCCTCCTCGCCAGATTATCGAAAGCCTTGTCCCTTGTCGGATAGTCTTGCTCTTCTGCCTTTCTGGATCTCAACCCTTGCCTTCGGACATCGATCAAGTTGCTTGCCTGCTTCCCCAGCTGAGTATTACCTCTTCTGCTTCTCTGTGTATGACCATAGCCTGCCCCATGTCTCTGCCCCTGGATTTCGGACAACTCTTTGGAGTAAGTGTAATCTGTGCCGCCATGGGAGAGTCGATGTACAGATCGAAGAGGAGAGTTGGATATTTTCCCCCCGCCCTGGTGCTGTTCCACGTGACTCCCTCTTGTCGTTTGACGGGGATTGCTCCCTCAGCTTACCTTCAGAAGTTAATGAACCAGTCCTGGACCCTGGGTCTTACCCAAATGTCAACATGGTTGGCCTTTAATAAGCTGATAGTGGGGAAATGGTTAACCCGGTCTAAATTACGGTCTCCTTACCTTGAGATCACCCAGCTTCCCTTGAAGGAGAATCATTCCAGCAGCTGAGGACCGATGATAATCCAACAAGCTCTCAGGTTAAGACCATCCACTTCCTGTTATGACAACCAGACCGGTTTCTTCGAAATCCAGGAATAGGATTTCAGGGTGATATTTTATTTCTGTTATTGTGCTGAACTTGCGAAACCACCCACAGATCGTAGAACCAGGCTTTTTGTATTCATGATTTTGTGAAAATTTAAACAAAATTACTCCTTAGGAAGACTGATGTGAATCGCCCACAAAATATCCAGGATCTTGTGAAAAATTAAACAAAAATATTCCTCAGGAAGCTGCTGTAAATCCCCACAAAATATCCAGGATCTTGTGAAAAATTAAACAAAAATATTCCTCAGGAAGCTGATGTAAATTGTTAAAAATCCTACATCCATTGGTGTCATCTCATGATCATGTGAGACCTTGAATAAATAAACTCAGGAAAACTTAGTGAAAGTGATGAAAATCCCACACAGAATGTTTGTCTTTTAATGCTTTG
>JAOXNZ010000177.1:23911985-23934133 GCA_028566095.1 Kryptolebias brasiliensis | reverse complement strand
GCTAAATCTGCTTGGAGGTCAACTAATTGCATCTGTAGATGCCCAGCATTTACCCACTTGAAGTGCTGTGTGACTTCTTTGAGAAGCTCCTGACATCTGTGATGACAAATGGGTTCTGAATGAACATGGTGAGCTGCTGTCCAACACTGAAGCTGTCAAAATGATTGCTGAAGTTTACAATGAGCTTCTCAATAAACTCAACAAAAGAAGACACATCTCACTGTCCCTGAACCTGTTCCTGCACTGCAGGGAAGTGGACACAGTCTTCCTGCAGGTCTTCCTTGAATATCTCAAGTTTCCTCTGAAAGGCACAGACAGCTGGCATTAGTTCACAAATTGAATTTTCATTGCCCTGTAGCCTCAAGTTCAGCTCATTTAGATGTGAAGTAATGTCAGCCAAAAAGGCCACATTGTCCTGCTGTTTCTCATTTTCTAGAAATTGAGAAAACTGTGTTGCCTTCTGACTTTTTAGTTCTACCAAAAAAGATGCTATTTCCCTCCTAATAGACCGGAAGCATGCTAAAACCCGGCCTTTGCTGAGCCATCTCACATTGTTGTGCAGCAAAAGATCATCAGCTTTGGCATCAACTTCTCTGAGGAATTCCCTCAACATGCAATGCTGACAGGAAGAGGAAGCCCTAAGAAAATTTATCATTTTCATCATCGTATCCATCACCTCAGCATGCTCATCTAACAGGGAGGCACAAAGGACCGACTGATGAATGATGCAGTGGTAAGTTAGGATATCAGGATTGTCCTTCTTCAATCTTGTTACAGCTCCCTTTTCTTTCCCTATCATAGCAGGAGCTCCATCTGTGGTCATTGATAACTTTTTTGGACTCTATTCCTTTCTTTTCTAACATCCCCTTAATGGCCAGGTAGATGTCTTCTTCTGTTGTTCTGGTCTGAAGAGGAGTGATACCCAGCAGGTCTTCACAGAATGCTTTCTGGTCTGTGTTATAAAACCTAACATAAACTAACAGCTGAGCATTGTCACACATGTCAGTGGACTCATCCACAGCTAAACTTACACAAGGGGCCTTTTTCATGGCTTCATCAAGCTGGGCTAGCATGTCCTGAGTCAAAATTTCACTTTTTTTGTAGCAGATGATGCTGACATGGGGATTTGCTTTACTCTTTCACAAAGTTTCTGTTTTTCTTTTCCTTCAAGAAGTGTTTGAGCAACTGCATTCATGCAATCTTTGACAACCTCTCCATCAGTAAATGGCTTTTTCTGCTGACCCAAAATCCAAGCAACTCTGAGGGAACACTCATGACCTCGTTGCTGAGCGGTGAATGTTTGGCTCAGGATCCTGGTGGACTGCTCATATTGGGCTTTGAGATTGCATATTTTCTCTGACCTTAGTTCTGATTTTAGCGGATATGTTTGTTCAAAACTTTTATGTTTTGTTTCATAATGGCGTTTCACATTTCCGCTTTTAATAAGCGCCACAGTTTCTGAACATATCAGACACACTGGTTTAGTACTACCAGTGGGAAGTATAAAGAAAAACGACTCTGTCCATTCCGGATTAAATACTCTACTTTCACTGTCCACTTTTCGTTTTTTAGACGCCGCCATTTGTTCTTTTTCTACTTGTGGCCGTTTAACTCACCCGTTTCTCCCTCCTTCTCCGTCTCAGCGATTGGTTTTCTCTCTCCTTTCCTCGGTTTCACTCGCCTGGTTCTCTCTCATTCTCCATCTCAACTACCAGTTTCTTCTTTCCTCTGTCTCATCTGTCTGTATCTTTTGCTATATGTCACTATGTGTCTTTATTCTTTTGTCTTTTCCTGGGTAACCTCTCTCAAACTCTCAAACGTCCTCACTTTGTTTCAAAGTTTACCGGACGGTTGGAACCAGCTTGATGGTATCACGTGGTATGTCCAAACACGCATACAAATGGTCCGTGGGTTTCATTGGATGCTTCACCACTACCGTAAGGACGGTAAAAGCTATGCCGGTAAACCAGAAAGCCCTCAACAAGATTTAAAATTTTTCATTTCTGTTTTGGTTTTAGGTTCGGGTCCGCATGAGACATAATTTCGGTCCGGATCTGGACCGAGGTCCGCCTATTAGTGACCTCTGCTGTATAACATCAACAGGACACTAGGAGCCTTCATTGAGAACTCAGTGGGAATGTGGAAGACAACGCTAGAGGCCAATTCAAAGCCAATTGCACAAGTTAGCATCAAATACGGCATATACCAAGGTGATGCTTTGTCCCCACTCCTGTTCTGCATGGGCCTGAACCCCCATAGCCAGATGGTTGCAAAGAGTGGCTATGGATACTGGTTCCAAAGTGGAACAGTCATCAGCCACCTCCTCTACATGGATGTCATCAAGCTGTATGCCAGAAGTGAGCAAGACATTGACTCTCATTGATTCACCTCATCAGGATTTACAGCAAGGACATTGGTATGTCATTCGGACTTGATAAGTTCAGCCGAATGGTGCCCAAGAGAGGCAAGGTGATCACAACTAAAAGGGTTAAACTACCTGAAGGCAACATTGCAGAGTACCTTCCTACCTGTCTCTCTTATCACTGTTGCTGTAGTAGCCCAGTCATCTGGAAGCTCTTTCTTACCACCCAGAGCCTTTAACAGCTCCTTTCTGAACTCCTCACAACATTCTTCCTTTCTCAACTTACACCATTTGGCCCTCTTCTCTGCCTTAATTCTTTTCCTCTTCATCACCACAACACTCATCCTACACACCACCATCCAATACTGTCTGGCCACACTCTTCCTTGACACAACCTTACAGTCCACAATCTGCCTCAGGTTACCTCTTCTACACAGAATGTAGTTTACCTGCATACTCCTGCCTCCACTCTTATAGGTCACCCTGTGTTCCTCCCTCTTTTGGAAATAATACTACAACCATTTCAATCCTCTGGGCAAAATCCACCATTATCTGTCCTTCCTGGTTCCTTTCCTTGACACCAAACCTGCCCATCACATCCTCATCTCCTCTGTTTCCTTCACCAACATGTCCATTCAGATCTGCTCCAACCACCACTCTCTCCTCCCTGGGAATACTCTCTATCACTTCATCAAGATCCTCTCTTTCTTTTTTACATCACATCCAACCTGTGGAGCATAACCACTGACAACATTCACCATTAGACAACATTCATCAGCCAGCTCTCTATCTTTGTCTGTGATTGTCTCTACGCTTAGAGTTGCTACCCTCAGTCCTACACTCTTGCCTTTCCTCTTCTTCCTCTGTCTCTTGGTACGTTTGCCTCCTTATGGTCTTCGACTAACAGTAGTACAATTTCCACCGGCGCCCTGTCTGTCAAGAGCACCAATGACGGTCGTTGTTAACCTGGGCCTCGACTGATCCAGTATAGTGTTGCTTGGATGACTGATCCAGTATAGTGTTGCTTGGATGAACTCGCTTGTTTGTTTTTGCAAAAGTGTTTTTACCCGGGCTTGGGACCAGCACTATATATACACACATACAAAACAACTGGGCTTATATTCTGTAGTTGAAGACCTTCCCATCTAAGAGGCTTTCTCAATTCAAAACTGGAGAGTGTTAAGTACCAAACTTTAAACTGCAGTCCAAAATCTGAACATTTTGCTCCTCAAAAGAGTGTCTCTTATCCTTGAGGTGTAGGTGCACAACTGAGTCTTGTCCTGAAGAGCAGCTCTCCTGTGTTGAGCCATGCGTCTGTGGAGAAGCTGTTTGGTTTCTTCAACACAGAGGTCTGAACATTCCTCACTGCACTGAACTGCATACACCACACCACTCTGTTTATGTTTGGGTGTTTTGTCCTTAGGGTGGACCAGCCTCTGTATGAGAGTCTTGTTAGGTTTGAAATGCACTGGAATTTTGTGTTTGGAAAAAAAAATTCTGTTTCTTAGACTCTCCAGCAACATAAGGAATGACAATGTTTTTACTTTGTCTTTCTATTCCTCCCTGTTCTGTTCTGTGGCAAGGAATGTTAAAAGAAGCCGGGAAATCAGATTTCAGCTTTCTAAAATGGACAATGGAGCAATAAGCCTGATACCCAGTCATTTTCACTCTAATTCACACCTTCATGCATTTGGTCAAAACATCTCTCTGTGAGCCAGGCAAACAAACATCCTAATGACCAGCCTGAGATGGGAGGGGAGTGAGATTAATCTGCATGTGAATTAAGCTGCATAAACAGAACTTCTCATGCAGCCTAAACTTTGAAACTTCACACTCTGCAGTTTTAAATTGAGAAAGTTCCTCAGATGGGAAGGTCTTCAACTACAGAATAGAAATCCTCTTGTTTTATTTAAAAAAAAATTTTTTTTTTGGGGGGGGGCGTTGCCATGTCCTGGAGAACTGAGAATCTACACCAGCAGTTTCCTGTTAGGTTTAAATATTTTAGATTGGTGACATAAGACCGGAGTAAACACAACTTATACAGTTTTTGAGAGACTGCACCATAAACAACTTTTTGTATTATCTCAATAATGTCTGATATATATTTTTATTTATTTCCATTCCAGATGATCGCCATCGTGTCAAGCTCCAGTCTTTGCTTGCAGACCCCAGTTCTGAATATGTCAATGCAAACTACATAGACGTAAGAAAGCTTCCATTCCTAATTTTCCTCCTGTTTCACCTCCTACTTCTCCAGCTTTGTTTTTTTTTCTGCCTGTTTTAATGTTGTACGGGTTGACCCACTGCTTTAGCAGTCACCAGACACCTCCACATGCTGTTAGTCTCAACTGTACCTTCATGAGAAAACCCACGACATAGCTTTATATTTGTGTGCCAGTACATGTGGGCTTTCAGGTCAGATTGTACCATAGCGAGTCCAAAGATTCTACAAGAGCTCATAAGCTTGATGCAGTAGACCTCATGACTCATCCTAAAGCTTTTGCAAAGCAATGCAGAGCCAAATACAGCTCTGCTGAGCCTTTCATCTGCTTTCAGATATTGTGATCTTACCTACAGCTCAGCTCGAGTGAATCTCAGGCAGCCTCTCTGGTGCCAGCAGCAGTGTGCACCCCCATGGGATCTTATTTCTAAACCTTTGCATTAGATGGACTGACTCTGTCTGAAGACCTGGCTGTAAGCTTATAATGGAAACTTGAAAGGGACTCCACATTGTTTTTGGCTGAATCTACTATGGCAGGATACAGAGCTTGTTATTGTCACTGAATGCTGCATTACATCCTCCATTTCTGCCATTGTTTGTCAAACAAAAGAAAATGGAAAGTAGGCAGAAGAAGGTGGTGAAAGCTCGATGTGTTTTGTGTGGCCACTTTATCCCCTTTAGTGCTCTGTAAGTGCTCCATTAGAGCAAATGCTCTAAGGACCTTTGTGTCGTTAATTGTGCCAGCTCCAGCACCACCCGCATGTCATGCCAAAACCCCTGGCTCGCATCGTCGCAGCAAAACTATTCCAAATTGTCCAGACAAGGCTGGAATAAATTAAACTATTGCTATTTTCAAAGGTTAAACTTCAAAGAATGACTGTCCTCCCATCTCATTCACATGCAGCTTTACAGCCTTTTTTACAGGGGGGGATAAAGGTGGCATTTTAGAGTCAAACTTTAAAGGGTTCTTTTGTCCAATGCTCATAGATGTAACAGATGTGATGTCAGTCTTGCTAATTTCTCACATGGAGCTTTACATTTGCTCTTTTAAGCCAGATTCACCCGGTGCAATCTTTGATCAGCTTAGATAATCTTCTTTTGCTGTTAAAAAAATTGTAAAAAAATTTTTGGTCTGTGGCTTTTCAGTGTGACACGCTAACTGACAGCCAAGTCAGCACTCTCACAACCAAGGATGACCTACAACAAATATTAAGTAGTGTCAGAAATTTTCTGAGAAAGTTGTGCAGTGTGACTGCTGCTGTGATTGACCTCTTTTTCCCAGCCATGAAAGCGTCCACAGCTGTCTCTCTTGCCTAATTCTCCTCTCTCTAGTTAGTGTCCAAAAATAATAATTAGATTGTAAACATCAGTGCTTAATTTTTTTTATTGTTGGACTGATATCGGTCAGATTCTTGTGACAGTCATACAGTCTGACATCTATTTAATCTGATGTACAGTGTGAAATGGGTTACTATCAAGATTTTAGAATTTCAAGCTCACAGTGTGACATGTACCAGTTGTTTATGACAGCTGAAAATTGCACAGTAAAAGCTGCTCTAGATTTAAACCTACTTTGCTTAACAGTTTTTTTTTTTTATTAGACATTGTCCTTTAATGGATTATAAAAGTGTCCTTAGCCCTCAAAAGAGAGAGAGATATAGAGAAGCTCTTGTAACTTCAGGTCAGTTTGACACAAAACAGGAGGATTAAAAGACAAATCTTTTTTTTTTTTTATCTAGTTTTCACAACTTTCAACTACATAAAGAAAATAATAGTTTTGTAGGTTTTGCTATCACTATTCTGAGTATCAATTGCTAATCATCCCAAACTAGAAAACAATAACTACGTAATCATGGGCGCCCGATTAGGTTATGAAATGAGGGTGTAAAATCAAGAAAAAATAAATCTAATCACCAATTATGTCTCAGACATGTTGTCACCTACAATATACATCAAGTATAAGTTTTAAAATACTGACACATCGTAACTTAATACTTATACTTCCAGCTGTCCCTCACTGGATACTGGGGCTGAAAAGCGTCCATTATGTTCCCAACTTTTTTCCTTCCTGTTATGTTTACAGTTTATGTATGTAAGCTTATTGTGCCTGCTTCACGTTTTCTTTTCTGCTTCTGGAGTATTTTTGCAAAGTTACTACAGCAGTTTGGGTCATTCTCTGCGTCTCCATGTGTATGTAAACAACTCTAGAAACAGTGCTGTGTTTACAAGGATAATTTTAGAAATGACAAATAAAAAGACTGTTTTGTAAAACGAGTGTTCCGATGTGGATCTGCAATTAGCTTTGGACATCTACAGAACTTTCACTTGTAACCCAAATTTAGCACACTGTTAGCATAAATCATATGTAGCCCAGAATTGCTCACACACATCTCTGTGAGGTCCAGGCTGATATCTTTGTAAGAGCAGCATGAAGGGACTTAAACTAATATTTATGATTCTACAGATGTCTTGTACTCTTGAATAACTTGATATCACTTAAAGATTTTTGACTCTATTCTATTCAAAGTTACAGAGGAACCCCTAAAAACAAAGTGAATTCATTCAAACAGGCGATTTGTAACAAGAAAAAAACAAGAATAACTGTACAAGGAGCAAGTTTTCTCATTAAAAATGCAGGAAGTTAAAATTCACTCTACCCATTTCCCCCCAAAGGGTGTGCAACATTTACAATCATTTTTAGCTCTTATCATTTTTAATAGACACAGTATTCCTAATAACATTTCTGGAAGAATTGTATGGTGAAATAATAATGAAACTATAAATAATAAAAGGCAATGAACACAGTTTCTGTAAGACACTCAGCCATTTGAAGACTGTAGCAGCAAAGCATGAGGCGGGTGGACTACTGGTAAACGATGCAGGCTGTAATGAGAGGCATATGGTGGGGAGCCCAGAATTTAGCAATTATTTTTAAAATTAAGTTTTTAATTTGTAAGTAAAAATGTAAACTCATAAATTCTGAAGACTATGAACATTTTTATGATTGCCAGGAGAGATAGGAGATTTTTAAAGGTATAAAGTAGGGGAGCAGTTGCTCTACTTCCTTCACTGATTAGGTGCCTATGATTGTAATCGAGTATACCTCATTTAAAACCAACAAACCGTCACAACTGATTTTTTTATTATTATTGTAGGAACAATCGAAATGTTATGAGCACCATGTTTACAAAAAATGTAGTTAGTGTAACATTTACTTTGCCTAATTTAAGACAGAAATTCAGTATTTTGCTTCAACATGAGTTCACAATTGCGGTTTTCAATAGAATTAATAAACATTGGTTGAAGCGCCGTTTCAAAGCATTTTCAACTCTTAATATTATCAGCTAAAGTTTAGGGATCCTGCTCAAATTATATGTGTACAAATATGATGGAATATCAAAAATGAGCATTCAGAAACACTGACTATTTGACAGGGTGTGTGGAAAGAAACCCAGAGCACAGACCCGTCTTCTCATCAAAACAAAACAGATTTATTAAACAAAAAGAAAAAACAAAGGTTGATGTGGCAGCAAAACAAAACACAAACTTTACACAGAGGATTGTGAGGAGACACAAGGAGAGGAACTGACTGTGACACAACACCAAGAATGAACCAGCTAGGAAGGGATGGAAGTAACTGAATATAAAGGGCTGAGGGTGAAAGGGAGATTAACAACAGCTGAGACTAACAGGTAATTAGAAACAGGTGAAGTGGACTTGACAGGATGACTGGAAAACTACTGAGCTGAGGGCCGGTGGATAGTGGCACAGGGAACACAGAGGGCAAAGGGAGCAGCACAATACAAGAACATCTTATAAAGAAATACAAAGAACAAACTTAACAGAAGAATCACAAAAACATGAAAAACAAATACAGAAGATGAAAAATTAATTCAAAAATACCCAAACCCTGACACAATTGTTTAAAATAATGTATTTAAAATAAATTAGTGATATTAAGACATTTGTTTGCAAGAATTATGAAACAAACTCTGTGATCTCTCTGGACATTCATCTTCTATAGAAAGTCAGAATCCAACAGAGGGAGGAGCAACTACTTACTGAGATGTTTAATGAGACATAATGACTTGGCTCTGAGTTGGCTCTCTGACTGTGGAAAACCAAATTGGTTCTTAACTTGAATCAAGTAAAACCCAGCTCTAACACCATCCCTGAGCTAGCACTGGAACCTGTTTAGTGGGAAAACTCTATATGAGAAGGATCAATATAACCAGAATACCAGACTGGATCCCAAAATCACTCAGTTATTTGTTCTGTGATTGAAGCCATTAGCAGCAGTTTGTTCACATGGGGCTACTTGATTAAAGTGTTTGTAAGTAATCAACATGATAATAAGATAAGAAGATAAGATAAGATAAGATAAGATAAGATAAGATAAGATAAGATAAGAAGATAAAACTTTATTGATCCCACAATGGGGAAATTTGCACGTTACTGCAGCTCAATACAGGAGAGGGTGAGATAAAATAAGAAGATAAATAAAGGAAGGAGGAAAAAAACAAAACACTATAAACATATATATAACAATGCACATATACACATATACACATATACATATAAACATATGTATATATATACATACATACATACATACATATACACACATATGCATTAACCAAATATACATATACACACATATACACCAACGAACACTATATATATAGATTACAGTACGGTATAAGTAAATGAAATGTATATGAAGGTGTGCGTAAGTGATAGCAGTGGAGGTGAAGTGTCCAAGCGACTCATAACATCATGTTGTGTTATACAGTCTAACTGCGGTTAATCACTCTATTTCGAATAACATATCCAAGAAAAATACTTCTTTCGTTTCAAATAGCATTCAGCATAAACAGTTGGTGCTTGTTCTCACCAGTAGAGAAACTATGTCACAAAGTTTCATGACTTTTTACATTTTGCTTTTACATGAGGTGCACATGGGTGCCTGATTGTGTCATTAAATGATGGGAAAACCTGGTGAGGTGTTGTGTCTAAATAAAGGCAGACAATAGCATCATGTATGTGTTTAGTTTATGTAAGATTCATGCAGGAGACTGGGGTTCAAATCCCATTATAATCTTTATATTTAGAAAACTTTTGATTTTAGGCCATATTTATTTAAGCCCAAAACTAATGAGCTCTGGGTTGATGTCAATAACATCAGCATGAAGGGATTTTTATTACCACTGTTTATAAACCCTTGGGTATCTTGCGCTCCTAAATAACATGAACTCAGTGTCCGAACTCTATTCTGTCTGATTATTTGCCATAAAAAAAGATGCAGCACAGTTTTAAAACTTAAAAAAAAGACTGTTTTTTCTGATCTCCACATCTGATTATTTTCTGATGAGCGACTTGCTAATAGTAAGGCAGCAGCTACCCTACCAGTGTATTGAAGTTCAGACTGATGTAGAACATAGCAATTCTTTTCAATATCATTTTTTTTGGGGGTTATAAGAAAGTAAAACTGCTGGGAGTGATAACATGTTTTAAGGCAAAAAACGGGGGCACTAAAACATAAGTTTGCAGCCTTACTTTAAAAAATGTAAGAGCAGCTGCTTCACCTGCTCCACTGAGCACCTTCATGATATCACATCTGTTATAGTTGCTGTGTCTGAATACAGAAGCTCCAAAAGGCAGGGGGAAATATATTGCAATCTGATTTTAAAAATCTAAACAAATTTACTTTGTTCCCTGACTTTATAACTTGTGAGCAAGAAAAGGCAAGTTTATTTGTTTGTTTGGACAATAATTCTTTTTATGTTTTTTTGCAAAGTAATACTTTACTTACCCAATACTGTTTTATTTTCTTAGACAAAGAGAGTTGCTAGCATAAAAATCTTTGAAGACAACTTTTATTTGTTGAAAGATTTTAAATGTATGAAATGACAATTTGTGTTTTATGAGGTGCTGTCTGATGTGCCTACTTTCATAACTGAACTTCTTTGATTAAGTCTTGTTTTTTCCATCTAAAGCTTGATCAGGTGCCTTATGTTCATCTTAGCCTGCCTTGACTGCTGCTGTTGTGGTCATTTCTTTCTTGTCCTCTTTTTACAAAGTGTACATGAAACAGGCTAAGAACAATTGCATTGTATCTCTTTTATAGAGTAAAAAAAAGGGATTATTATTAACCAAATGTGGCCTTTATTTTAGAACCATGAATATTTGAGTCTTCTGAACTAAATTCTTTTCACAGGTTCTCAGCAAATTACTTCATAACATTACCTTTTTCTCCTGATCTTTAATCACAATAACTAGCTCTCTTGTCTTCTCTCCTACTTTCCTTCTTTGTTTTTCTCTGTTTTCTATCCTTCTTGTTTTCAATTTTTTGGCAACTCTTAGATTCGGATAAACAGGGAAGTAAGTACCCTGCTTCTCTTCTCTTCGCATATCCTCCCATCTTTATGCTCTCCCCTCTGTGACTCTTAGCTTTCCATGGCTTCATTCCAACAGCATATCTCCTTGCCCTTGTCTCTTTTGAGCTCCTATGCCTGTTCACTTTTGGCTCACTTTTTTTTTGCTGGTCTGTCTGCAGCAGCCTCCTTGTCCTTTCACCCACTCTTGATGACAGAGGGCAGAGAGAAAACAAAAATAGTGAGCCTTTAAAGGAGAAGATGTGAGGTCAGGTCAAAGTTGTTCATACAAACAATCAGTCAGGAAACTTTGCAAAATATATTCAGTGATACTGAACTGGGAAAAAAATGAAGCATGTACAGACACAAGTTTTCCAGGATTAGAGCCATTATTTATTTAAAATATCAAAGAAAAGTGAGTGCCTTGTAAAACCAGATGGTAACACAAAGTTTCAGGAAGATTTATTTGTAGTGTAAAATTACACTCATTCTCATTTCCAGGGGGTCAGATCCAACCTTTTTGTCAAAAAAGCTTTGACATGAGCAAACAAAGTACTGTCCTTTGGTGTCAGTGACTCACCAGGCAGGTAATATTAAACACCAACACGTTACCATGAAGTGCTCTCTATATGAAAAAGATATTCATCATTTGGCTGGGAGGGGGAGAGGAAATAAGTTTTAGGACACAGAAACAAAACTCTGGAGTGCAAGACCTCCTTGAAAAAGCTTTTTTTTTTTTTTTTTACATTTCATTTTCATTTTTTAACTTTTTTAAAAATATTGTTTTGTTGTTGTTACACCTGCTGTTTCTTCACTGTTTGGTTAGGTTCAGGCAACACAGTGGTTAATTTTTCAGTTTAGAAAAAAAATGTGGTAAAGCTTCAAACTACGCTCCCTCACCCAGGTTAATACATAATGATACAAAAACACTCATTCCTTGTGCATAATGGAACTGTTTACGAAAGATTTTGAATAATGACAGTGAGCTTTATAAATTTAGTGAAAACAGGCTGGACTAATGACAGGTCTTAATGTCTTTTTGTGGCTAGCATTAACATGCTTGCCTGAAAGAAAACCACTAACCACCACGCTGCTAATCGGTTAGGGTAGAATCTCGCTGGGCTGAGTCTGTTGGCAACTAGTTGGTGGATGGCATTCAGTAGATAGTCTCCAAAGTGTCTCAAAATATTCCCAATTTTTTCTTGTGAATTGCAGAGACTCAGTCAGTTTTGAACATCTTCAAAAAAAGTTTGCAACAAATTTTCTCTCAAATTAGTTGCAGAGTTGTTGCGAGCATCTCAGATCTTTTTCAGTTGAGTTTCTGAAATTCCTGAGCTCTAGAGCTGTATCTTTGATACTTGCACACCCGGTGTCCTTATGACAGAAAACATCTGAGGCTATGTCCAGATCTAACCACACAGATGATGAAACAATAATTATTAAAAACTGGTCCAAATTTGAAAAGTGTACTCCAGCAGCTGCCAAAATGGTTACAAAGTGAGCCGAGGCAGGTACAACGTGGGCAGAGGTGGGCAAAAAAATAATGTGCACAGCCTAGAATAGTGGATCCCAAACCTTTTAGCTTCTGACCCTAATAATAATAGGGAAAA
This sequence comes from Kryptolebias brasiliensis, assembly GCA_028566095.1. NCBI lineage: Eukaryota > Metazoa > Chordata > Actinopteri > Cyprinodontiformes > Rivulidae > Kryptolebias > Kryptolebias brasiliensis. The sequence goes on along the minus strand of JAOXNZ010000177.1, from coordinate 23,921,566 downwards.
AGTTGTGTGACTCCATCTTTTAGCAGTTTAAATATATAAAAAATGCTAATAACCCTATTAAACAAGAGCATAATGACAACACAAACAGTCTTAATATCCACAATACAATTTTTATAAATTTATGACTACTGTTTTTATTCTGTGTAACGATTATGGTGAAAATATACCACAAACAGTATTTTTTTTTTTTTATTTAAAGTTGATACCTGGAGCTTGTCTAGGAAGTCCTAGTTCATGTTGGTTAAACCACAATGTGACCTCGACCCCAACTTTGGGAACTATTGGCCTGCCATGAAGTTTGCAAGCCTTGCACAAAAAAAGGTTGTGATTTTCAAAAATTGACCACACAAAATGCCATCTTGTGGCAAACACTCCATTCAGTGAGACTAGAACTGAAACTTTGCTTATTTTCTCACAATTTTGAGTGTCCAACTTGTCTCCAATATTAGATTTTGAAGCTGGGGCTGCTCAGGGACTTCTGACATTCCAAATCGGAATTTGGACTTTAGGGAGCATTCCATTTGTTTGACTTGAAAATTCCAACTTCTGAGTACAAATAGATGCATCATTACACTTCTTCATCTTAGTTATATGCTCTGTAAATTCATAAACCCAAACTCACTGCCCAAATCAGTTCAGTGCCAGAATTTGTACTGAACTGCTAAACGGACCTTATATGAGATTATCCACGGGTTGATATTGACCCCATCTGACTTACCCATATTAGTTATGAGTTTTAGATGGGTACTGAATGTGTATGGGTCCAAAATGAGTACTCATTTGGAGCCCACTTAGACCAACCTGACAAGAGAACTCAAGTGGCCCCACACATACTGTCTGGACTGTCAGGACAATCACAGCTCATTCACCTCTGAGTGGGCAGCATAGTGTTATGGCTTTCTCTCTTTACACTCTAAATGCACTCTGTCCTGCAAGATTCCGTTTAATTAAATGATCAAAATAGCAAATATCTTTCTTCCCTTCATTGGAGGTGCAAAAGCTTCTTGGTTTTGTTTTCATAAAGACTGGTGAAGATAGCTTTTACAAAGTGAAACGCATTCTGTACCAGTTGCATCATGAAAATTAAAAGAACGCAATCTCATCTCCTACACTCTTGCAGATGGCAGCAGATGCAGTTATTTTCACAGTTGTGTACATATTTAAAATACAACTGAGCACTTAATAATGGATGATGGCAAATGGTTTGGAACAGAATTTTGAATAAACATTCATTTTCTCCATCCCTCCAAATAAACAACTTTACCCGGCAGATCCTACAATTTTAGGACAACAGTAATGATTCAGGTCCATTGGAAACTACAAAAACATTCAATATAACAAGAGGAACACTGAGAGCTGAATGACTGCTGAAATTTGCTGAAGCTAAAACTAAGTTTTTGAACTTAAAACAAGCAGAACGAAAGCTAAAAAGAGCAAAACAAAAGCTAAAATGATCAGTGCCCAGATTGAAATGAGCAAAACACAAGCTAAAAACTAAAAGCAAAGGAAAATTAGCTAGTAGCTAAAAGTAGCAAAACAGTTACTAAAACATAGTAACCGCAAAACTGTAAATAAAAGCAGTAGAAACTAAAATCAGCAAAACAGTGGCTAAAATTAGCAAATCTGTAGCTAAAGGCTAAATGGAGCAGAACAATAACTAAATGCTAAAATTAGCAAATCAAATGCTGAAGCTAAAATTAACAAAATAATAGCTAAACTAGCAAAATTATAGAAAACGTTAACAAAACAGATGCTAAAACTAAAACTGGCAAAAAAAAAGCTAAAATTAGCTAAACTGTATCTAAATGGAGCAGAATGGTGGCTAAAAGCTTAAAGTAGCAGAATGGTAACTAAAAACTAGACTAAGAATAACTTCAGTAAGTTTCTGTAAAATATCTTCTCAGTCTTTCATTGTGTTTGAGGAACGTGTGTCTGCACTCGGTTAATTCACGTTCCACGTAGCAGACTTTTCAAAGTGGTTTTACTTGAACAAATAGGCTAACAGAAGAGGCTGTCATATCCTTTCAGAAGACTAGAACCTAGAACTCTGCCTGATCTCCTCCAGTGCTCAGAATGATTACAAATCCTACAAGTGATTCTGAGGTTCACAATGAGTTTGAGCCCATTTACTTGCATACACTCAAGTCAGATTTTTCTCATTAACCTGCTGTAGTTCGAGCAAGACAAATTTGTCAAAGCAAGATAAATGAAGGCTTTCTCTATTTTTTTTGTTTTTTCATTGAATTAAAAAACATTCCACATCTCTGAAGCATGCATTTTTGCTTTTCTTTATTTTCAATCTGCTGATTCACATAAGTTTTTATTTCTGCTGTTAGAAAATATACTTGCCAAGGTGACAGACAGGAAAGTGGTCAGCCCAGAGGCTCATGGGAATAAGGATCCCTGCACTCTTCCATTGTGATGGCCATCCATCTCAGCTTCTCTCCCAAGCATGGCAATTATGGAATGTAATTTGTGTTGCTACCTGGCAGAGTTGGGCATATGGGGGCGGTTGGGTTGTGTGTGTATACAGTGTTTTTATAAATGTTGACCAAACACAACAGTTGAAATCTCTTTAGCCATGACTGATGAAAAGGTCTGTAAGGATCTATCTTTGCATTCAGCACCCAGCCTTTGCCTGGTGGAGGGCCAGGGCACCACTAATAGCCTCCCAGGCCCTGGACAGTGTATCATAACAGGAGTAACGCTGCAGCAGAGCAGAGAGGAGACAGTCCGATCAGTCAGTGTCACTCAGGTAGAATTACTCTTCAGGCTCTGGATCCTTCACTTGTCAGTGGAGCTTTGCATGCAGCCGGAGTGGCTGCATGCAAAGTTCCGTACACAGGGCTGACTTTGAAATGTAGCTCTCTGCAAACGCAACAACCTGGCTCAGAGAAAGGCTTAATTTTAAGGCCAGGCATTATTTGAAGCAATGCATATCACCCACTGCCTTTCAAGCCAGATTTTTAAGATGATTTTATGATGAGAAGGGACAGAGTTGTAGCCATTGGGGTTAAACCTTGTAAATGACCCGATGTATGATCTATGCTCAGAGTACAACCCCAATTTTTGAATGAAGTTGGGATGTTGTGTATAACATAAATAAAAACAGAATAAGATGATTTGTAAATCCTTTTCAACCTTGATTCATTTGAATACACTGCAAAGACAAGATATTTAATGTTCAAACAGATAAACTTTATTGTTTTTTTGCAAATATTCACTCATTTTGAATTTGATGTCTGCAACATGTTCTAAAAAAGCTGGGACAGGGGCATGTCTACCACTGTGTTACATCCCCTTTCCTTTTAACAACACTCAATAAGCATTTGGGAACTGAGGACACTAATTCTTCAAGCTTTGCAGGTGGAATTCTTTCCCATTCTTGCTTGATGAACAACTTCAGTTGCTCAACAGTCCGGGGTCATATTTTGCTCTTCATAATGAGTCACATATTTTCGATGGGAGACAGGTCTGGACTGCAGGCAGGCCAGCCTAGTACCAGCACTCTTTTACTATGAAGCCATGCTGTTGTAACATGTGCAGAATGTGGCTTATATTGTCTTTCTGAAATTAGCAGGGACATCCCTGAAAAAGACATTGTTTGGATGGCAGAATGTGTTGCTCTAAAACCTGTATGTACCTTTCAGCCTTAATTGTGCCTTCACAGATGTTCAAGTTACCCATGCCATGGGCACTAACCCATCCCCATACCATCAGAGATGTGGGCTTTTGAACTTTGGGCTGATAACAATCCGGACAGTCCTTTTCCTCTTTGGCCCGGAGGACACAATATCCATCCATCCATCCATTTTCTTTACACGCTTTTTCCATTCTGGGTCGCGGGGAGCCGATGCCTATCTCCAGCAGTCACTGTGTGAGAGGCGGGGGACACCCTGGACAGGTCGCAACTTCATCGCAGGGCCACATAGAGACAAACAAGACAAACAGCCATTCACACTCTCACTCACACCTAGGGACAATATTTTTAAGAGTTACCAATTAACCTAACATGCATGTTTTTGATCTGTGAGAGGAAACCGGAGTACCCAGAGTAAACCCACGTGTGCACAGGGAGAACATGCAAACTCCACCCAGTAAGGGATGTGATCCTGCAACCTTCTTGCTGGGAGGCAACAGCTCTAACCACTACACAGCTGTTCCACTGACACAATATCAATGATTTCCAAAAACAATTTGAAATGTGGACACTTTTCCACTTTGCGTCAGTCCATCTCAGATGAGCTCGGGTCCAGAGAAGCCAGCAGCGTTTCTGAGTGTTGTTGATATATGGCTTTCACTCTTCATGGTAGAGTTTTAACTTGTACTTGTAGCGATGAACTGTGTTCACTGACAGTGATTTTCTGAAGTGTTCCTGAGCTCATGTGGTAATATCCGTTACAGAATGATGTTGGTTTATAATGCAGTGCCGCCTAAGGGATCGAAGGTCATGGGCATTCAATGTTGGTTTTTGGCCTTGCCGCTTACTTGCAGAGATTTGTTCAGATTCTCTGAAACTTTTGATGATATTATGGACTGTAGATGATGAAATCCCTAAATTCCTTGCAATTGTACATTGAGAAACGTTCTTAAACTGTTGGACTATTTGCTCACACAGTTCTTCACAAAGTGGTGAACCTCACCCCATCCTTGTTTGTAAACAACTAAGGCTTTCGGGGATGCTCCCTTTATACCCAATCATGACACTCACCTGTTTCCAATTAACCTGTTCACCTGTGGAGTGTTTTTGAGCATCCCTCAACTGTGCCAGTCTTTTGTTGTCCCTGTCCCAGCTTTTTTGGAATGTGTTGCAGGCATCAAATTCAAAATGAGTGAATATTTTTCAAAAAAACAATAAAGTTTATCTTTTTGAACATCAAATGTCTTGTCTTTGTAGTGTATTCAATTGAATGTAGGTTGATGTAGGTTGAAAAAGATTTGCAAATCATCTTATTCTGTTTTTATTTATGTTTTACACAACGTCCCAACTTCATTGGAATTGGGGTTGTATGTGTTGGGAGTGACTCTCAGCTACAACCATGCTAAAACAGTTAGTGAGTTTTAGGTCAATATCTGTAAAATTAACTGAGTTGTAGGTATTTTTGTCTTTGGCATTGTTGCTTAGCTGTGGTGGCCATCTTGAGTTGGATTTATTCCAAAAGTTAATCATTTGTAAATGTGCGTCTAATGAATTATTTGTGAGAGTTTCATTAAAATTCCTCCAGTGATTTGTGATATATTTTCCTAACACAACATGGACAAAAACATACATACCTTTTCTGTAAACAGTATTATTAAAGTGTGATTCTTCATTCAGAGGTGTCTTCTAATCTGTCTTCGAAAAGAATAGGCAAGAGGGCTGGAATGAGAGTTACAGTCCTAGATTATTAACTCTCTCACATCTGCTCTCTCTTTCACAGGGCTACCAGCGATCAAACCACTTCATCGCTACTCAAGGTAAGTGTACAGTTCAGTTTGTGTGTGGCATTTTTTTTTTACTGTTCACTGCAGCTGACTTTGTGCAAATTAATCTGTTGAATTATTAACCAACAAGCAGCTTGTGTTGCATCGCCATCACATCTGGATTTTCACGATAAACAATCACTTTCCCACAACTGCTGGAAGCGCTCCCACAAGGATCGCCTATAACTGTCAGAGACCATATTGTTGCAGACTGTCGTCGTCTGTGAAGTTCTGCTTTTGTATCTCTCCTCCCTTCGATCTGCATGTGAGGTGTGGCGCCTTTCTAATGTCGAGTTGATGCACTACATCTGCTGTGTTCCCCCGAGCAGCTCCCAAAGAGAAAGAGATAGGAAGAAGGAGAGCAAGACAGCAAGACGTTCTCTTTTATTCTCCGCCGGCTCTGATCGTGTTTACTCACTGAATGTGTTTTTCACTTGGTGATCCCCCTCTGATTTCTTCCCATCTTCACTTTGGTCTCACTTCTGTCGCTCCTCAAAAGTAGAGTCAGAAGAGGATGCTCTCTCGTTCACATTTTGCTCTTTTTGAACACACAGGGTTCAGGGAGACTCCCTTGGAAAACGAGTGCTCCAACAGGACTTTTCAAGTCAGAGTAAAATTTTAATTTGAGTTAAAGTAGTTGTAGAATAAAAAAAAACAACAACTGTTAGTCTGATTTTTTTTTTCTTTTTGTGATTGTCAGGAAATGCCATTAAACAGCAAAATCAACAAGATCCTACTACATAGAATTTTACAGTATTTCCCCATCCAGACTCTGAGAGTTTGCCTCGCTGTTGACATGCTGCTTCATAGCTAAGAAAAATGTGGCCACACAAACAGCTGTGTGCATCTATTTTCGCATCACTTTATAAGTCATGTTCCAAAAAGTACAACCACAAACAAGACAAAGTCAGGGCATTGTGGAAAATACAAATAAAAACAGAATGCAATATTTTGCTCATAGACCCATATTGTATTCACAATAGAATGTAGTATATCAAATGCAGAAAATAAGTAACCGTACAAATTTTTGGTGAAAAAAAAATATATATTTATGGCAGCAACACATCTCAAAAAAGTTGGGACAGGTGCAACAAAAGGCTGTAAAAGTAAGTGGTGCGAATAAGAAACAGCTGAAGGAGCATTTTACAACAATTAGAATAATTGGCATCAGGTCAGTAAGACAAATGGGTATTTAAAAAAGCATTTCAGAGAATTTCTGAGAAGTAAGAATGGGAAGAGGTTCATCAGTCTGCAAAAAGCTGCTGTATCGAAAAATACTGGAACAATTTCTGAATAACATTCCTGAATATTGGGAAGACTTGAACATTTCATCTTGAACAGTTCATAGTATGTGACCTGTTCTGGCAAAATGAGTCGTAATACACACAGGCAACAGTGCAGGAAAAGTGAAAATATTGTTTTTTGCCGTAATTAAGATTTACAAAATAATGCATCCATAAAGACACTATCTAGCGATCTGACTTACTAAATTAGCATATAATCTTCCTAATCTACCTTTAAATCGAAGTATGTCTTCAGAAAGAAGGCTTTTAATTCTATGCCTATTAGTTTCCTTTGAAATTTACCTTTTTTTCTCTGCCAGCTGCCGTAGCACTGGGAAACTCCTTCAAAGAAGATGTGGCATCACTGTGAAGCTGGGGGCAGAGGGGTCCCTTTTGAAATATGGGGGTCAAGTTTCCGATTACATCACTTCAGACCAATAAATATTGCGTTTTTAAACTGGTCCTCTTCTTAACAAAACTCACTTGTTGCTAGAGCCAAGTGATAAGTCGACAAACTTCCACAAGTTATTATAATTTTGAAGCTTTTGAGATGGAGAATTTGAAAATATTAACTAAAAATTTAAAAATCCCTCAATATCACTCATTTTGCCAGAATGGGTCACATATCCAAAGATTTCAAGAATCTGGAGAAATTCCTGAGCTCAAAGGACGAGGCTGAAAGTCAGAATTAGATGCATGTGGTCTATGGTCAGACGAATGCCACATCCTCTGCATGAAGCAACCCTTCATTTTGCTACCTTCTGACCTCCACTCATGTTTCCAGTAACTGTCTACCACCTGCCCTGCTCTGGTATTGTTTGAATAAGTTACCTTAATAGTCTCCAACACACTTTGTTATCTAATCTACAGAGACAGAGTGTTCTTCATTTGGCCTTACAACCCTTTTTAGACTCAAAAGACGATTTACAAAAGGAAGAAATCTATTCTTTTAAATTGTGAAATCTTTTGAAATGTGCTAAAAGTGAATATATGAAATGTATGTTAATTTTATCTAAAAAGAAAATTAGTCAAATAGTTTTAACAAAGTTTATTCACATGATTGCTCCTTGTCATTACAGTAACAGTCCAATGATCTTGGGAAGCATCTTGGTTAACAGAACTTTGAACTGGGCAATATAATCGTAAAACAGTAGGATAGTGATGGAATGTTGATCTTCATTTTTATCTTCAATAAATGGCAAAGAAAATGGTCAATGACAAGGCTCCAACCTGCAAAGCTGATCTGGAAACAGTAATAAGAGAGAGTTGGAGCCGGAATGATGAAGAACTGTTTGTCATTATTTAGGTCCATGTTTAAACAATTCAAGCTGGCTTAAGCCAGAGGTGAAACCAAATACTAATGATGCAGTGTTTGTCCCATGATTCCATAGTTTTTTCCTCTACTAGATCTAAAGAAAATGTAATTTTGACTGTAAAATTGACTTCAACATTTATATTTTATACTTTTTTTATTTTTTCTTAATGCCAGAAGGTTGGAATTTTTGAAAAAATAAAAAGTGTCACGTCTGTCAGTTTATTTATTTTTTTATGCAAACTTGAGCAATTGAAAGAACATCCTCCCAGAGTGGTGATTCCATCAGTTTTGCCAGGGGTTGTACTCAGACTTTTGCGTGCCATCCAATATGAAGTATAACTGTGACTGTATTTCCTGAGTTTCAGAGTTTCTCTTGTTTGTGTTGCAGGACAACTTGTAGCTAAACACAAATTGGTTTAAAGGGTGGCTTTAGTCTGCATTTTTATAATCCTGACAAGTTGTTAAACTAGGAAGAAGAAATTTTACAGATTTTTTTTTTTCAGTCTGAAAATGAGAGAATAGTGATGCATTCTGCTTCTGGTTATTATTAAAACTGTCTGTCCAGCAGAGATAAGGTTATGGAGTATTCCTCTCTCACAAACACAATCTGCCTGCTACTCATGGCATCTCAGGTCTTTATTTTCTTGGAGCTTTTAACAGACTTTCCTCTCATTTCCTCTCAGCCTTGCCTTTCAGCTGAAGCTCCCTCGTGGTCCCAGTTTTTTGGACCAGTGGTGATCCGAGCACTTTGTTGCCGGGTATGAGCTGTGACTGGATTTGACAGGATTTACCTAAATAACACAGCTGTCCATGTACTAATTTGATGTTGAGCAGCTTTGCAAAACTGTACAAACATTTTCTGTGAAAATGCAGCATGACTGCTGAATGACTGCTGAAACTTACTGAAGTTGAAACTGAGTTGTTAAATATAAAAGAAGCAGAACACTTGCTAAAGGCTAAAAGTAGCAAAACACTACCTAAAAGCAGCAAAAGGGTAGCTAAAATAGCAAAGGGGTAACTAAAATGACAAAAATGCTAATTAAAAGCCAAAAGTATCAACAATCTAGCTGAGTTGTGTTTGCTAATGTTGATGAGCTGTGGGAGCCATCTTGAATTCAGTTAGGTGCACATGTACACCCAATGATTACTTTCTGAGAGTTTATTCCAAACCATTAAGTGGATCATGAGATATTTTGCTAACAGACAGACAAACTCTGTCAATTTTTTTACTTTTATATTATATTTATCTTTTTTCTTAGTTATTTTTGTTGGACCAATTAAAACTACCAGAAGCAGCTGTGGTATATTTTTTGTGCAGCCATATTTATATACATATTTGTCATCTAGAAATTGGTTTATTTGCACTTTTTTTATTATTGGGGCCCTGCCTCAGTCATTGCATGGCAGGCACCTATTATTCTACACCCAATAGAGCGCCTTTTCATTATTGGGGCCCTGCCTCATGCATTGCATGGCAGGCACCTATTATTCTACACCCAATAGAACGCCTCTTTATTATT
>JAOXNZ010000177.1:23855132-23866490 GCA_028566095.1 Kryptolebias brasiliensis | reverse complement strand
ACCAAATGGTTTTGGTTGAAAGTTTAACCAAATAACTTCAGTCAGATTTCATATAGAAAAGAAAGGCAGTGTATCTATTGCATATTTTAAAGGAAACAAATATTTTGCAAAATTTTTGTCATCATCAAAATACATTCAGGCTAGGCTAATGGCTAACCAAATGAGGGCCAGTTTTGTAAGATTATAAAACAATTATTTTTCAAAGTGACCTACTAATCTGAAAGAACACTAGATAGGCTATTATTAAACCTGTGCACTTTTTCATGAGGAGCTGCTGAATGTATCAGTCTGCTGGGACTTGAGTAAACTTTTGGACTGACTTGATGCACTGATCAGCATACATACATTTGTGTGGTAACACAAATGTTGTTTGGTTCCAAAAATGACAATAAATTCAGCAAACTATGTCATGCAAAAGTGTCGAGGTTTAATATTAGCTAATGTAGTGTTCTTTCACACCGGTATTACATTTTTGAGGAAAAATTGTTTTAGAAGTCTGCAAAACAATATGAAATCGGCCATTGTTTGGCTAGCCATTCGCCTAGCCTAGACAAAGACGTCTATCCAGTTCATAAATCACATATCTTTTGTTTTTGAGAAAGAGTTATTTTATAAACCTGAAAAACAATTTAAAAAAAAGGCTATCCTTTTTTGGCTAGCCATTGGCCTAGCCAGAAAAACGACTTCTGCCCTTTTCTTTATACTTAGTGCTCGATGATAAGACAGATAACATACTAACTATTAATAACTATTTGACAGAACAACACTTCAAATTTGACCAGAATGTCTCTTTAACCTCTCCTGTTAGTGCCATCATTACACCCCTATCCAGTCCCTGAATTATTTTACCATGTCAGAAACTGTGCTCACATGTCCTCGTTGCAGGATTCAGAGGAGACAAACACGACAGTGCAGGACACCGATAGGCTCTGTCCCAACAAGGTATGCAGCTCTAAAGTAGATATAGCTAAGGCGCCACAAATAACATGCTCAAATAGCTAAGTGTCATTAATGTAAGAAGTTAAATCAGGGTGTAGCCTTTGCTTCGCATTCTTCATGCTTTTACTTTTTCAAAGTAAACAAACAAAGGCTTGATGACCAGTTTATTTCACATGTACGAACTACGAATACAGATTCTTGGTCCCATTTTCCCACATTCCATCATGTTTCTGGTAACAGTCTTTAACCATATTCAAAGAATTCAACAAGAAAACCTGAGGTTGTTTTTTTATTTATTTATAAAGTGCCAGTTAATAACAATAGTCAGCTAATTGGACTTTCTAGAAAATGTAAACAAGTTCAATTCAAGCCCCATTAAGTAAAGGCCTAACTAATCCAATTATAAATCAGTTCATTTACATTTTAATGCAACTTAAACACTCCAATTTAGTGTTACAGTATTTATTAATTGCCAATCTGTAAAATGTTATATAGCTAAAAAACAACAACAACAAATGGATTCCAATAAACAGTGTTAAGAAAAGACAAATTTGTTGGTTTTGTAATATTATCATTTTATGTAACATTCTGAAAATAAAAATGTGTGAATCCAAAATGCTAATTCTGAATGTTGAAGAACAAGTAATTTTAAATCAATTAAGACTATTAATTGTAAGATTGTTTTAAGTTGGCCTTCACTTTAGATGGATTTATACATCTTTCAGATCCACAACTTTTCCTGTTCAGACACTCTCACAGCTTTCTTTGGGTTATTGTGACACATTTGTTGTGCTTTAGTGCTATTTGCTCAGCACAAAACCTCAGACAAACAAACTTAGTAAAATGGCATCTAACAATGTAAAATGTTGCTTCAAGGTAATACCAAAGCAGGAATGAACATGAAACTTCAGTTTCTGTGTAGGGCCCTATTTCGCCATAAAGAGACAGTTAAAGGTACAGAAAATGCATGCCATTCTAAACCTTTTGCATAACATTTTTACATCAGGTATGTATAATCCAGCACTCTGTGCTGCTCTGACATCATTTCTTGTTTGGGATCAGGTTCTGATCTCAGAGCCAAATAAATGTGGACATCAGTGAGAGGACTTCTGTCATTTTCATCATAAAAAGAAGTTGCGCACACGTCTGTCATAAATTGCAGGTGTGACTGTTTCTCTGCAACTTCTGCACCTGACAAGGTGTAGCTGGGCTGGAAAGCCCTCATTGCAGCATCTGTTTCTGCGATGAAGCTGCAGGTGGATCAGGTTCAAATGTTGCTCAGGAACCAGAAGTCTCACAGTAACTTTTCATGCCAGAGCTCTGTGGTGCCTTTTCTCTTTACCCTCCATGAGCTGACAGATTCCCTCACACAACCCTAATCCTCCAATCATCACTTTATCTCAGCCGGACCAGCACTTTTTCTATTATGGACACACAGTATTGCAAACTTTTGCTCTGCATCCTTCAATAAACTCCCCCTGTAGTTTGTCTCTTCTGCTACAATCAGGGCCGACCCTAGACATTTAGGAGCCCTAAGCTGGATACGTTTTGGGGGCCCTTTTTTGCCATAAACAGACAGTTAAAGATGCACAAAACTAAATGATGTATGCAATTATAAACGTTTTGCATAACAATTTTACATCTGTGAACATGGTGTACTATAGTTTACTGCTAACTAAGCACATTGAAACACGCAAAGCTAACTAACTACATTTGCCTGTTTTTCCTTTCCTTAATAAGGTCAGTGGTTAGAGCAGTCTCCCTCTAACGAGAGAGTCAGAGGTTCAATTCCACCAGTATGCAGTTATGTGTCAAAGTGTCCCTGGGTAAGACACTGAACCTCTCACTGTGTGCGATGTGCCCCATCAGTGTATGAATGTGATCTAAAGCACTGATTAGAATCTGTAGGTTGATTTATTCAGATTATCTTTGTAAAGATGTAGTAGAGTGCTGTGTGGATGGATAAATAGGTAAAAGCACTTAAAGTAGCCTGGTTGGTTAGAAAGGTGCTATATAAATGCAATCCAATAATCAATTAATCCACTTCAAACTTTTTTCCTCATTCTCCTCTCCTTCCCTTCTGTAGCTTCAGGAGGGCCAGCTTGTGGTGCGTCATTTCCAGTTCCTGCGTTGGTCCCCATACCGCGACATGCCCGACTCCAAGAAGGCCTTCCTCAGCCTTTTGGCTCAGGTTCACAACTGGCAGAGAGATTGTGGGGAGGGACGCACCATCGTCCACTGCCTGTGAGTTCAATTACACCAGATTTGTCTGTGTGTGTTACTGTACATCAGGGGGTGGGAAACATTTTCTCTCTCTGGGGCCATTACATTTTTCTGAAAGTCCCTGAGGGCCACTCTCTATTGGTAAACCCATATGATGCTACAATTATAAATTGATAAAACCACAGTTTTATTTTATTGCACATTTTATGTAAATTTCAGTTTGTAGTTTTGTTTGTCTTTTTTGAACAGTTGTTGCCTTTCAAAACACAAAAGAATATCATTACCTCTTAAAATATAATGAGTCATGAACAGAAGATTGTATATTATATAAATGATTATTTTCAAGTTTACATTGTTTTTGGACTCAAGAAGAAAGTCTTTTTATTTTGAATATGATCAGATCAGATGTGGTATTTTGAAAGCTATAATAATGCAGTCAGGTTGAAGTAAATGCAGCAGCAAAGATGCATTCCTTCACAAACTCTCCCTCTGCATGAGGCTTCAGCTTCTTTGATAATTATTCACTCCCCATAATGCTGACTCGGTTGCTCTGTAAACACTGCGGTCTTTTAAACACTAATTGTTGTGCGTTCAAACTCTGACAAAGCACGGTAACTTTATTGGTCTGCATCTGTCCTTTCAGCTCGTCAATGCTTATTCCTTGTCATGCAGACTTCTTCCTCAGTGCCTACGCCTTGCCACAAACTAAACACACAGGTTTGATTTTCACTGTGACAAAAATAAAATTACTCCTCCATTTCTCTTAAAAAATGCAGCATTCAGCATCCACTTTTCTTTTACTACAGATGCTTTGATCGACACCTGTCACTCGCTCTTATCTGATCTTATTTTGTGCAGACGCTTGACAACTTATGTTGCGTTCACTGACCCTGATTCTGGCTCAGATATATGCATTACTGCCAATTTTATCACAGAAATCCCATTTGTTGTTTTTTTTTTTTCCTTTGAGTATTATTTCATTTTCTTGTTTGAAATTGTGTGACAGGCCTGATAAGTGTTCCGTGGGCTGTATACGACCCAGAGGCTTAAGGTTCCCCTGTCCTAATGTACATAAATGAGCCATTTCTACTGTGACACCACAACTAAATGAAGATAATACAGTGACAATTTATAGTCTTGACATCATTTTACATGTACAAAAACAAAGAAATAGCTTTACATGTAAAGTGACTAACCGTTAGCTTTTAAAACACCATAATTCACTTGGGATGCCCAATAATGGTCATCGCGATCAGGAATAGTGTGCCATGACTTTTGGGGTTTTTTTGTAACTTTTATAGTTGTCAAAATATTTACCTTTTTATAAATACAATTTTCCATAGAAATATAATTTCAATGGAATTGAAATATAATTTCTACTCTCTTAAATTCCTTCATTTGTTTGTTATGGAATCTGCTTCAGCAAACTTATTCTTTAGCTTTTAGCTACTGTCTTGCTAATTTTAGCTTTTAACTGTGGTTTTGCTGATTTTAGATTTTAGTGAAAGTTTTGCTTAACTTAATTTTCAGCTATGGCTTGGCTACATTTAGTTTTTAGCTATTGTTTAGCTAATTGTAGCCTTTAGCTATAGCATTGCTACATTTAGCTTTTAGTGGCAGTTTTGCTCATTTTAGGTTTTATCTACTGTCTTGGTAATATTAGCCTTTAGCTATGTTTGGGTAATTTTAGTTTTCATCTACTGTTCTACTCATTTGAACTTTTAGTTACCATTCTGCACATTGTACTTTAAAGTTACTGCTCTGCTCATATTAGCTTGCAGCTACTGTTTTACTGATTTCAGGTTTTAGTTAGTGTTTTGCTCAATGTAGCTTCTTTTCTGCTTGTTTTAATTTAAATTCAGTTTACAATATATTCTTCAACAAATATCAGCAGTCATTCAACACTCAGCATTCATGCTGTATTTTTGCAGAAAATGTTAATTTTTTCTCATTTATATTCTGACTCTCACAAATATTGTGAATTCAGCAGATTTTTAAGCTTCCACATAGCTTAATTGTTTTTTCTTCCTGCCATAATTTGAAACTTGACATGATGATACATAATAAAACTCATTCTCCTGAGAAAAATGAACAATTATCTATCCTTGGATTATGTTGCCATCTCAGGGCACTTTGCTATTGAGGTCGGACTTGGTGTAAGATGCATAATATCTTATTAAATCCCTGCTCTTGTGTTTTAATGAGAGCTTCACTCAGATATTCATCTTCAAAGTCTCCCAGTTGGCCTTTTTCTGACGACATGCTTGATCTGTGCTTAATCAATTTCTGACATTTCATTCTGTCCCTGAATCCATTGGAGCTGCTGTATCGCATCTTTTAGGTTCCTCATGTTTCTCTGCTTCCACTCTGTGTCTCATGTCTGTCTCTCTGTGTCTCTGTTTCATTTGGAGCAGGAATGGCGGTGGTCGAAGCGGTACATTTTGTGCATGCACCATGATCCTGGAAATGATTCGTCACCACAGTATGGTGGACGTCTTCTTTGCTGCCAAAACGCTGCGCAACTCTAAGCCAAACATGGTGGAGACAATGGTGAGCAATAAGGAGGCGTAATCTGTCTTTACTGCAGCATTTTAGGTCATGTTATGCTATGCTATGTTATACTCTATTTTCTCTGGTTCATAGTCAGAATTGCAGTACAGTTTTAACACTTTAAAAGTCACTTAGTTTTCTCATCTCCACAGCTGAATGGTGTCTGGCTAGCGAGCTAGTATATACTGGGTCACTGAAAATCCAGAGGGTGGCACACCAAAACTTAAAGCCAGAACAGAATTTCAGAAATTTTTCATGAATATCTTTCTTTCACAATGAACAAATACCCATCAGTCTATATGTTCAGATAAATATTAGCATTTCATAACTATTAACATACATGCATCAGTGTCGTACTCATTCCTACACAACAGTGAAATACATAATCACTTCTAAATAAAAGCAGGTTGACTGCCATAGTGATTTATAGTGCAGTATAATTTGGTGACTAAGCCATAGCAAACTGCCCTCAGTGACATGACATTTTAGAAGTCACCAAGACTTTAACATGTTTTTTGTTTAAAACTAATTACCTAAGCAAAACGAGCATTCGTCTAGACATATAGTGTGTGGGAGCCATAAAAATCACTACAGGCTAGCAACAACATGCATTCAACAACTGTCATCTCGGGATTTTCACAGGCTTTGGCAAGACAATCGCGTAATTTTAAATGCAGACATCATCTTCACCATATTTGTAATCTGAAAACATTATCATGGTGATAAACATAACTTTTAAATATAAGTACTGGTAATATTTTTAAGTTACTTCATGCAGATGGAGAGGAGTGTTGCAGCTTTCTTCTCTGTTTATTGTAGAGGGTAGTGTGTGGGGGCTCCTCTCACTGGTCCTGGTCAAACTGTGCCAGCGCCAAATGTTCCACCTACTTGGGGGGAGCTTCGCTTTAAGGATAATCTGACCTCAGAACCAAACTGAACAGCTGGTTCAGTCCTCCCCGCTTCATGGTCTGGACCCTGTTCCATTACAAAAAACATTAACTTTTAAACTCAAAGCTCTGGGCTTGGTTCTGTCAGATGTCTGACTGATCCACAAGAACCCAAACAAACACTCAAATGTTATCAAAGTCTCAGAGCCAAATCAGAGGATGTCCTGCCTTAGACCAAACCCGTCTGGTCCAGTTCTGTCAGATGAACCTTCACAAAGACAAAAGGCCAAACATAAAACAGCCTTAACTCTGAATAGAGTCCGGTGCACGCCACCACAGAAAAGCCTGCCAGAGAGCTCTAATTTAGGAAGCTAGAAAAAGGTCCAATGAGACATAGTTCGAACTCACTTGAGTTTTGCGGTTCGTTCCCTGATCCAACAATGTTAGTCTAGGGGTGGCACCAAAACCAAAACCAATTTCAAGAATTTCAATAGATTTATTATGTTGTTGTCATATATAAATAGTTTGACAAATACAGCATTATCCAGCCATTCATCCATCCATTTTCTTCTGTTTATCCGGGATCGGGTTGCAGGGGCCGCAACCTAAGCAGAGAGACCCAAACTTCCCTTTCCTCAGCCACTTGGGCCAGCTCCTCCGGGGGGATCCCAAGGCATTCCCAGGCCAGCTGTGAAACATAGTCCCTCCATCATGTCCTGGGTCTTCCCCTTGGTGTCCTCCCAGTGGGACATGCCCCGAACACCTCACCAGGAAGGCATCCAGAAGGCATCCTAACCAAATGCCCAAGCCACCTCAACTGGCTCCTCTCGATGTGGAGAAGCAGCAGCTCTACTCTGAGCCCCTCCCGGATGACCGAGCTCCTTACCCTATCTCTAAGGGAGAGCCCCGACACCCTGCGGAGAAAACTCATTTCGGCCGCTTGTATTCGCGATCTCGTTCTTTCGGTCACTACCAAAAGCTCATGACCATAGATGAGGGTAGGAACGTGGATCGACCGGTAAATCGAGAGCTTCACCTTTTGGCTCAGTTCTCTTTTCACCACGACAGATGGTACAACGCCCTCATCACTGCAGATGCAGCACCAATCTGCCTATCACTCTCCCGCTCCATTTTAAACTCCTCCACTTGGGGCAGGACACATTCCCTGACCTGGAGAGGGCACTCTACCCTTTTCTGGCTCAAGACCATGGACTCGGATTTGGAGGCACTGATCCTCATCCCGGCCGCTTCACACTTGGCTGCAAACTGATCCAGCGAAAGCTGGAGATCACGACTTGATGAAGCCAATAGGACCACATCATCTGCAAAAAGCAGAGATGTGATCCTAAGGCCACCAAAACAGATCCCCTCAACACCTTGGCTGCTCCTAGAAATTCTGTCCATAAACGTTATGAACAGAATCGGTGACAAAGGGCAACCTTGGCGGAGTCTAACTCTCACTGGAAACGAGTCCGACTTACTGCTGGCAATGCAGACCAAGCTCTAACACCGCTCATACAGGGACCTAACAGCCTGTATCAAAGGGACTAGTACCCCCCACAGGACCCCCCGAGGGACACAGTCGAACGCCTTCCCCAAGTCCACAAAACACATGTAGACTGGTTGGGCAAACTCCCATACGCCCTCCAGTACCCTGCAGAGGGTGTAGAGCTGGTCCAGTATTCCACGACCAGTACAAAAACCACACTGCTCTTCCTGAATCTGAGATCCGACTATCTGACCCTGCTCTCCACAACCCCTGAATAGACCTTACCAGGGAGGCTTAAGATTGTGACCCCTCTATAGCTGGAACACACTCTGTGGTCCCCCTTTTTAAATAGAGGGACCACCACCCCGATCTGCCAATCCAGGAAGACTGCCCCCGATGTCCACTCAATATTGCAGAGTTGTGTCAACCAAGACAGCCCCACAACATCCAGAGCCTTAAGGAACTCCAGGCGAATCTCGTCCACCCATGGGGCCAGCTCCTCCAGGGGGATCCCAAGGTGGTTTACCAGGGTAAACCCCAACGTACAGGCACCAAGATGGGGGGCAACAAGTATTCCCACTCCGGCCTGGCGCCTCTCAACAGGGGCAACTCCAGAGTGTGTCCAACCCCTCTCGAGGAGACTGGTTCCAGAGACAGAGCCATGTGTCGAGGTGAGTCCGACTAAATCTAGCCAAAAAATCTTGACCTCGCACACCAGCTCAGGCTTCTTCCCCACCAGAGAGGTGACATTCCATTTCTCGTGAGCCAGCTTCTGTAGCCAAGGTCCCCGCCTTCGGCCACTACCTGTGCCACATCGCACCCGACCCCTTTGGCTCCTCCCACAGGTGGTGAGCCCATGGAAAAGGGGACCCACATCTCCTCTTAGGGCCGTGCCTGGCCGGGATCCATGGGTGAAAGCCCAGCCACCAGGCGCTCACCAGCGTGCCCCACCTCCAGGCCTGGCTCCAGATTGGGGCCCCGGTGACCCGCATCCAGGCGAGGGAACACTGAATCCAAAATTGTGACTCATTATAAGGGGTCTTTGGGCTGCACTTTGTCTGATCCCTCACCCCTAGGACCTGTTTGCCATGGGTGACTCTACCAGAGGCATGAAGCCCCTGACAACATAGCTCCTAGGATCATTGGACACTCAAACCCCTCCACCACGATAAGGTGGCAGCCCAGGGAGGATACAGCAATATGGAGTTAGGAAATTATCATCTGATATACTCAGGTCTACTTTAGTTGTTTTTTAAATTTATTTTTAGCTGTTATTACTTATTGAGAAAAGCACTGACACTACTCAACTTATTGAAGTTTGTCCTCTCCTAAATTTATATCCATCCATCCATTATATTTACCCACTTATTCCTTTCCGGGTCGCTGGTGCCCATGTCCAGCAGTCACTGTGTGAAATGCAGGGGACACCCTGGACAGATCTCCAGTCCATCACATAGAGACAAACAACCATTCACCCTCTCACCCTCACCTAAGAAGAATTTTGAGTTATTAATGAACCTAACATGCATGTTTGTGGGAAGAAACTGGAAGACCCAGAGAGAACCCACATGTGCACAAGGAGAACATGTAAACGCCACCCAGAAAGATCTCAGCCTGGGATTCGATCCTGCAACCTTCTTCTGCAACAGCTTTATCAACGTGCAGCCTAATTTTTATTTATTCATATAACCTGAGACCTTGCATTTAACCTGCATTGGTTGTAGACCAGTTGTCCTTATTCAGAGGGACTAGATTTTAGGATTTGTTTTGAATTTTGAATAGTGTATATTGATTTTTTTTTAACTCTTAATTGCTCAAAAATAATGTTTGTTTTTTATATTCATAAGGAACTACTAAACTAGGGGAAATTAAAAATGATCACCAAGCTTCTTTTTTTTTTCTTTTTCTTTTCAGTGCATTCAATGTTAACTAGCTAATGCCAATAATCATAGAAATTAGCTTTATATTTAGCTTGTATGGCCATTTGAAATGTACAGAAGCATTATTTTAATTCCTTAATTTAGTTGTTGGTGTATTATCACTATTGTGAGTAAACCATTGTTGATAAAATCTAACTTTTAATCTTATTAAAATACATTTTAATAAAGATGTGAACACAAAGAGTTACCTAGGGAAATATGTTTGTTTAAGAAGCTTCACACTGGGAAAAGTCACAAGCAGCTGCCTTAAATCTCAATATTAAAGAAGTTCTAAATCTTTTTACTAAATAAATGTGTGAAAATACCAAGTCGTGTTTTTATGTGGTGAGAGTATTTCTTGACTGAATGGTGTGAGTTCCTGTGGTTTTCTCAGCACTGTGACAATCTGCAGGGATTGCACAGTAAGTTACTGCCCCCAGATCAAAAAAAATATTTATAAAAAAAACCCACAAGTGATTATTTTTATAACCAAATGTTTTCATGTATCATAGAATGTGATATCTTTAGTTATTTAGAAAACTTATCTCACCCTATATCTTTACATGAACTGAGATCATTTCACTCAGTAGTGCAGAAGAACAGCTTAAATATAATGTATGTGCGTTTTTCAACAAATACTGGTTCACCCAAACAACCTTTTGATTTGCAATACACCAAAACTGGGGACTGAATAGAACTGCTCTGAAAAATAAATAATAAAAGAAAAACATTGATAAATGATGCAGAACTCATCCGTCCAAGACTTGAGCGCTACACAAATGTGTATGACAGAAGTTCAGATGTTTTGAATTGAGGTTCTGTGGAAAGACTGTGAACAACTAAAAAAGCTTCCTGAAGAAATTTCAATGGTGCATTTAGTTGTGGTGGCCATTTTGAATTTTATTTAAAAAATTTAGCACTCACAGAGTATATGTTGAGGATTACTGTCAGCTACTACCATACCAGATTTCAGCACAATACCTTGAAAAATTGATTGAGTGGTTGTTCAGACATGTCATTTAAAACAGTTTTTAGCTACCTGATTGTGATTGGATTAAATACAGGTGTGAATTCTCTCAATCTGCATTGAAATTGTTTTCACTCAAACCACATTCTGAAGTGATCTGAACCACTTGTATCCGCATACGTTTGGTAGTCTGAACAGTAATCTGTCTGATGTAGGACCTCCTACTGAACTGAGGTGACCACACAGGCAGCTGAGTGGACGACTTGGGGTAAAAAAAAAAAAAAAAAACTAACAACAAATAAAGGTCACTAGAGATATAATACACCACCTTTCGTCAAACTCAAAGTGACAGGTCTGACCCCTCCCTGACCCCGACCTTTTGAC
>JAOXNZ010000177.1:23783712-23795421 GCA_028566095.1 Kryptolebias brasiliensis | reverse complement strand
ACTACTTGTTAAAGCTTCTAAAATGGTGGCTTAATATAACATGGTGCTAAACAAAGATCAGATAAAGATATAATAATTGACCCACTCCTAATACTAAATTAAATCACACTATCAATGCTAAATAAAGCATGGGAGAGTAAATACACAGCCTTCTGTTCCACAATAGTAAAGCTAAACCGGGCAAAAAATTGAGACCACCTGGCCTGTCGGGTATTTAGTCTTTTGGCACTCTGAATGTAGGCAAGATTCTTATGATCAGTCTAGATAATAAAGGGAAGGCTTGTCCCCTCTAAACCAGTGTCTCCATTCTGCTAAAGCTAACTTGATTGCCAACGATTCACAGTTACTAACATCATAATTCCTCTCTGCTGGGCTTAATCAACAAGAGAAAAAGGCACAAGTGTGTAACTTGCCATCTTCCTCTGATCGCTGAGACAGAACAGCTTCAACTCTCATATCAGAAGCATCCACCTCTAGAATGAATTGCTTCTTAGGATCTGGGTGAGAGAGAATAAGAGCAGAAATAAAAAATAACTCTTAACTTGCCAAAAGCCTTTTCCGCCTAAGGAGTCCAGATGAACTGGCGAAGAGTGGAGGTGAGTTGAGTGAGGGGAGCCACAGTCTGACTGCAGTTCTTGATAAAGCAATAATAGAAGTTAGCAAAACCCAAAAATCACTGGAGCTGCTTGTGATTTTCAGGTATGGCCATTCAGAGACTGCTTTGATCTTTTCTAGGTCCGTCCAAACCTGGCCACTCTCAAAAATGAAACAGTTGACACATGGAACTCAGACTTTTCGGCTTTTACAAACAGCTAATTCTCGAGTAGCCATTAGAGCACTGATCTGACATGTTTGTGATGTTCTCGGGTGTCTTGGGAATAAATGAGGATGTCGTTGAGGTACACAAAAACAAACTGATCCAGAAAATCTCTTGAGATATCATTGACTAGAGCCTGGAAAACTGCTGGGGCATTGGTTAGTCCAAATGGTAAAACTAGGTATTCGAAATGTCCTAATGTAGTCTTGAAAGCAGTCTTCCATTCATCTCCCTCTTTTATACAAACTAAATGGTAAGCGTTTCCTAAGTCCAGTTTTGTAAATATTTTAGCTGAGTGTAATTGTTCCAGAATTGAGTCTATGAGAGGAAGGGGATACTTATTCTTAACTGTTATTTGGTTGAGACTGCCATAGTCAAAACAGGGGCGAAGTGATTTTGCCTTCTCCACAAAAAAGAACCCTGCGCCTACAGGGGAGGTAGAAGGATGAATGATACCAGAAGCCAGAGAGCTGTCAATGTAATCCCGCATGGCCTCTTTCTTAGACCAGAGAGCTTATATAGACGAGAGGACGGAAGCGGAGCACCGGGGAGTAAGTCTATTGAACAGTCATATTGGCGATGAGGGGGCAAAGAAAGAGCTCTTGTTTACTGAAACATTTAGCTAAGCAGGATGAGCTCCAGCTGTCTGCGTTTATTGACCCAGTTAATTACAGGATTATGGCTCGAGCCAGGGGTATCCCAAAATCAGGTGCAAGGTGGGTGAGGAAAAAATTAGAAACTCCCTGTGTTCATGGCGATTGCCCGAAACGATGAGATGAACTTCCTTGTTTTTATGGGTGACGGTGGTCATTGTTTCTCCTGTGAGTGTGGAAACGGTGACTGGAGGCTGAAGAGGGGTTACCGGAATTTACATCTGCTGGACCAACTCACTGCTGATAATTTTGCTTGGCACCTGGATCAACTAATACTTGAACAGAGAGAGTAGTATCATTATTGCAGAGAGTCATGGGAATTAATAAATGGGCATTAGGAGATCCAAAAAGACGACCCACCACGTCCTGGACTACCGGTGGGCCCTGCCTTTTGCCAGCAGAGGACAGTTATCTCGGAAATGACCTACTCCACCACAATATAAACAAGCAGCAGTTACTAACCTCCTTTGACGTTCCTCCGGTGAAAGCCGTGCTCCTTCGAGTTGCATGGGTTCAGGTTCTGAAGTAGGAACCAATGTCCAGGGAATTGGTGCAGAAGTTCCGATAGACGATGGTCCTCGGAATTTATAGTTTCTCTCCCTATTACGTTCCTTCAAACGTCAATTCGAATGGCTAGGTTAATGGCACCTTCGAGGGTCTCTGACTCCTCTCTCATAGCCAGCTGGTCCTTCATTTGCTCAGAAAGAGAGTTAATGATCGCTCAGTTAAGTGCGTTGTTGTTCCATCCGGTCTCCTCCACGTTGATGCGGAAAGAAATTGAATCGCCACTGAATGACTTCTCTGTTGTATGAACTTTTGCCGTGTTTTCCTGGTGAAGAGGATGATCAAAAACCTTATGAAATTCTGAGAGGAAAGTAAAGTAAGACAGCTGATTAATGGGATGAGCAGATAAATAAGCTTCGGACCGGCGGAGGGCATGGCCAGTCAAAGCGCTAATAACGTCAGAGATTCTAGCCAACTGTGAAGCATATGTAACTGGTGCTTGGTCAAAAGCTAAGGAGCACTGGAGAATGAACCCTCTGTATTGATAAAGGTCACCACTAAAAGAATCAGGAGGTTGCAAAAACTGTTCCAGGGGCCTGACTGAATTCTGGTTAGGAGCTGAAGTCAGAGGAGGGGAAACAGACGGGTTCTGATCCTGGGAAAAGAGTGTGGACATTCTTTTGGTTATAATGTATAACATACTGTCCAGTAATGTATAACATACTGTCCAGTTCCTCCATGTTGGAGTTTGATACCTCTTGTTATTTGATCATTTTTTGTAAAGCCGGTTCGTGGTGGTCGATACTGTCTTTCTGGAAGAGTAGAGTTTGGTGGATCTTGTCTGTTTCTGTAAGACTCTGGGAAATAATGTTAGGGCTGGAACGTTCAGTCATATTGGGTAATAATATTTTTAATATTCCTTCCACAGAAGGACGGAAGAATCCACTTGTTCCAGGAGACACGAGGACTGCAGAAGCACAGGAGACACAAGATGAGGGTTTAGTTTATTCACGAGTTTAGGAATTGACTACCAAAAGGTATGCAACGTTCCAGCAATGAGTTCTGGTATGACTGCAGCCTAAGTACCTGCCAGATGGTGATGAAATGTCATTGAACACAGCTGAAGGCAATTAGCTCCACCTGCCACTTGAAACTGCATGGAGGAATTTAAAGGCACAACACACAGAAGAATGAAACACCCGTTGTAGTTTCTGGTCGGTGTACACAATTATTTGCAATATTTGCAACACACTGAATCATTTCACCCGCACATTAATTACATTTGCTATTAACTGCCTTGTTCTAGTTCCTATGTTTGGCACAATCTGAGCTACAACACTTGCAATCATCCATCCATCCATCTTCTTCCGCTTATCTGGGGTCGGGTCGTGGGGGCAGCAGCCTAAGCAGGGAGACCCAGACTTCCCTCTTCCCAGCCACTTGGGCCAGCTCCTCTGGAGGAATCCCAAGGCGTTCCCAGGCCATCCGAGAAACATAGTCCCTCCAGCGTGTCCTGGGTCTTCCTCTGGGCCTCCTCCCGGTGGGACGTGCCCGGAACACCTCACCAGGGAGGCGTCCTGGAGGCATCCTAACCAGATGCCCAAGCCACCTCAACTGGCTCCTCTCGACAAGGAGAAGCAGCAGCTCTACTCTGAGTCCCTCCCAGATGACCGAGCTTCTCACCCTATCTCTAAGAGAGAGCCCAGACACCCTGTGGAGACAACTCATTTCGACCGCTTGTATCTGTGATCTCACTCTTTCGGTCATGACCCACAGCTCATGACCATAGATGAGAGTAGGAACATAGATTGACTGGTAAATCGAGAGCTTCGCCTTTTGACTCAGCTCTCTCTTCACCACAACAGACCAGTACAGCGCCCGCTTCACTGCAGACACTGCACCAATCCGCCTATTGATTTTCCACTCCATTTTTCCCTCATTCGTGAACAAAATCCCAAGATACTTAAACTCCTCCACTTGGGGCAGGACATCTTCCCTAGTTTTTATTAAATGTTCATCAGGTTCTTTCTTAATCAAAAGGTCAAAATCTCTGGATTTTAATCAAGCGTGGATTACCAGTGTGAGTTTCTCTTTAGTTTAATGTTTGTTCTGATTGTTTTAGAGTTGATTGGACCCATTGTGGTCACTGTAAACTATAATGTGCTGTGTCAATCACAGCAGCAGTCTTAGCAGCTTTATGTCACATTATATTTTCTTAATTAAACATAGAAAACAGCTGACAGTAAAACAATTGAATCACCCGAGATGGATTACAAATGACAAATACGAACAGCCTCTACATTTTTTCAACATCAGTATTTACATAAACATGAATTAAAACTAGGTTGGTAGTCTTGATTGTGTCAGGTTCTCTGCCTATTTACTGTTTTCTTTCTGGATAATCTTAAAGCTGAATAAAACACTTTCACAACTGCAGGCCCTTTTTAACAAAACAACCAAAAGAATGTTGCCAAACAGCTGCTCATTTTGTTAAGATCTTCCAAATTAACAGTCATGTCAAGAAGGTGAAATGATCTCTTCTTTGAGCTGCACAGCTAAAGCCTTTGCAGGTATGGAACATTTGGTCGATCGTCCACTCAGCATGATGAGAAAGCAGGAGCAATCGGCAGAGAGATTAGACAGTGACTCTAAATGAAGCATGTGTAGTGCTTCTCATTTTCCTCAAAACTGCATCAACTGGGGCTGAGAATGGGACATTATGCAGGCTTTAAGTGGGATCGATTTGGCATGAAAATGAATAGCACATTGCAGCACTCAAGCGGTAGGTATGTTATTGTCTACCATCACATCCTATTCAGAACAGGTGACAGACTATTTCAATGATAATTACAGTTTGCCACAGGCTTTTGTACTTTGTGATTTCAGTGTCAGAGAAGCTTGAGCTATAAAAGCTGATGCTACAGCAGAGTGACTGTGAAGAAACCAGATAAAATCTTTGATGCACAGAAAGATCTGGATTAAAAGCTATTGGGCAAAACCAAAATATTATAGTTTATCAGAGAGCTGCAGCTCTGCAGTATTTTATGCACATTTTAGATAATATGAGATGCTGCCTGAGAGGGCCTCAGAGTTTTCTTTTGGCTCTGTTGTGGTCTTATGGGGTGTGTGATGTGGTGCCACACACTATCTCTATTGACAGCACATTTATCACACTTTGCCTCTGATTGCATTCATTTGCATGGGCCCATCTCCAGTCGTGTTGCTAGAAGTTGGTGTGACAGTATGCTCATTTTTGTCTTTAAGCCACACAAATATACAAACATTTGCCTTTTGCCAAATAAAAAGGTTCAGTGCTAAACAGAGATGATAAAAAGCATTCCTTTATTCCTTTATTGCATATTCTCCCCATTTATTATAAGCAAGTATTTTCTATGCATTGCTACAACAGTTTTATATCATTCTTCACAACATGTGACAGAACAACATTTCAGTGGTATGATTAGAAAGCTAAATGATCACAGACACAACAAAGTCTAATGCTGCTATCCTGGTCTACTGCTGCTGTTTTGTTTTAATGCTACCTTCTGCATCATTTGAGCCCACAGCTGTCCTGAAAAATGAGGCTGGGGTGGGGACATTCATTCATGTTCTAAAACTATTTATTTATTAATGTATTTAAATGTACAATTGTTTTATTATTCAAGTGTTAAGTTTATTTTTGTTGTTAAAAGCAAAACATTAATTTGAATAATTTGTCCCTGTAAGCTGGTTCCAGTGCAAGTTTTAAATACTGCCCCCTCCATATAAAAATGGGACATTGCTTTTGGTAAAATAATAAACACACCTTGGATATTTTTTTTTAAGTTGACTTTTGTTGAATAACATAGTTCTTACCTTGCTGTTGTATGTTTCAAATATTAATTTTTCTAACATGTTTAGCTGTAGTGAAATATTTTTTGCTTAAAGAAAGGTCACATGACACCATAATTGTGCACAGGGGGGGTAAGCAGAAATTAAAGTCCCACATCCCAGTGCACAGATTCGGGTCCCAAAAATACAGCATGCAAATTCCATAAAATGGGATGTGTTTGCTTCAGTTCCCAACAACAATAGAAGTCTGATAAGTTTTTTTATTTATTTTTAACATAAGTCTATGACTTAAAACTGCAGATTAGTAGTTGTAATCAATGTTTTTTTTTTCTTACACAACTTTGAGTATAGAGTCCATACAGTGATGTTATTAAGACTTCAACCCAGAGGTGGATTGGGTTGTAGCTGGGCACAGATCATAGTCTGATTTGGGAAACTGGATGAACTGCATTTAAAAGGCAATCTGTCATTGGAAGGGGGACTGAGAGACAAGTTACCTAGGCCCCAATCACCCCTTCAAAAACATACAAAATGATTTAGTCCAAACCCCCACCTGGTCGCTTCAACTGAGTTACGTATACAGTGATCCAATGCACAACAGGAGTCATGAAAAAGTCACGTATTTACCCTATAAAGGGAAATCAGGCTACCAAAAAAGAAAAGAAAGTAAGGAGAGGGAGAGAAAATGAAGACAGGGGAAGCAGCTGCTTCCTCATTTTTTTTGAGAAGAGAGGTGAGCAGCACAACTGAGCTCACACACAGTTTGACCTACTATAAAGCAGTAAAACAGAACATAAGTGCTTTATTTTGACAACACAGATTATTTATTATTATAACTTCATCAGCATTGAAAGTTATTACCGCCAATATATCATGAACCTAAAAACAGTTCTTTCCCTTCCCTAGTGATCAATCATAACACATCATAACACATCGATAATAACACATAACACATCAATAGATTCCTTGTAATGTCAGGATTGTGAAGATGCCACTGTCAACTGAAAATAACAGACCTCAAAAACTGATACCATGGTAGGTTATACCATCAGTTTAAAGAGGGTTAAAATAGGGTAAATGAAACATCCATTTAGCCATCCATCCATCTTCTACCACTTATCTGTGATTGACTCGCGGAGGCAACAGGTGCAGGAGAGAAATCCAGACACCCTTTTCCCCAGTGACACTCTCCAGCTCCTCCCAGGGGGGTCCCAAGGCGTTCCCAGGCCAGAGAGGATACATAATCCCTCCTGTGAGTTCTAGATCTGCTCCAAAGTCTCTTCCCAGTGAGACATGCCCAAAAAAACCTCCAAAAAAAAGGCGTCCATAAGGCACCCTAATCAAATGTCCAAACCACCTCAACTGGATCTGTTTGATGTCAAAGAGCAGTGTCTACTATGAGCCTACCCTGGATGAAGGACCTCCTCGCCTTATCTCTAAGGCTGAGCCTGACCACCCTATGGAGGGAGCTCATTTCTGCCGCTTGTATCCAGGATTTAATTCTTTCAGTCATGATCCAAACCTGCAGATGGACCAGTTAATCAAGAGTTTTGCCTTTGAACTCAACTCTATCTTCACCACAACCGATCAAAGCAATGCCCCCATTATGGCATACGAGGCCCTGATTTGTCAATCCATCTCCTGCTCCATCCTACCATCGCTCATGAACAAGACTCCCAGATACTTGAACTCCTCCACATGAGGCAGAGACTCATCCCCAACCTGGAGGGAGTATTCCACTTGTTTTTGGTTGAGAACCATGGCCTCGGACTTAGAAGAGCTAACTCTCATTCAAACTGGTTCACACTCTGCTGTGAACCGTCCCAGTGCGGTCATGGCCCGAAGACGCTAACAGAACCACATCATCATCGACCCTAAGGTTCCCAAACCAGAAGCACTCCTCTCCACGACTGCGCCTTGAGGTCCTTTTCATGAACACCACAAACAGGATCGAAGACAAGGGACAGCCCTGGTGGAGTCCAACCCCCACCAAGAATGAGCTTGACTTTGTGCCAAGAATGCAGACACAGCTCCTGCTTTGGTTATACAGGGACTGGATAGCCCTCAAAAGCAACCAAGGCACCCCATACTCACGCAGCACCCCCCACAGAATGCCTCAGGGAAAACGGTCATAAGTCTTTTCCAGATCTACAAAACAAATGGAGACTGGAGAGTCAAACTACCCATTAGCAATCCCGCAAGGGTGAAGATCTGGTCCACTGTTTCACGACTGGAATGAAAGCCACACTGCTCCCCCTGGACACAAGGTTTGACAATTGTTTGGAGCCTCCCTTCCAAGGAGAAGGAGATCCTGAGAAGTGTGATCCCCTAATCGTTGGAACACACGCTCTGGTCCCACTTTTTAAAAATAGGAACTACCACCCCAGTCTGCCTCTCCACAGGTGTTGTCCCGGTCTTCCATGCAACATTGAAGAAATATGTCAACCATGACAGACCCACAACGTCCAGAGCCTTCATCAACTTAGGGAGAATCTTGTCCACCCCTGGCCCCCTTCCACCAGGGAGATTTTTGACTACCTCGATGACTTCTGCAAAGGTAATGAACTTGTCTTCCCCGGAGTGCCCAGACTCTGCCTCCTTCCACTGCTAACAATATCCCCAGTCTGGGTCAAAAGTTCCTTACTCAGACCAAGCACAGCCTGAGACGGGACTTGCTTTCCCTTTCTGAGTCATTGAATGGTTTGCCAGAACCTCCTCGAGGCCAACTGAAAGTCTTTCTCCATGGCCTCTCTAAATTCCTCCCATGCCTGAGTTTTTGAAAGCAAACAAAGTGTTCAACAAGCTGACCAACTCCTCCACTTCCACTAGATAATCACTTGTCTATCACAATATACAGTAGCTCTGCCCTAATGCATATTCTGCTTTAGGACTGCACAATATGTGAAAAATGTATTATTGCAATGCTAGAGAGTGCAACTTTAATAAGTGTTGGACCACAATAAATTATATAATATATTTTGGTCAATCAAATAGTCTCTTACTGTTTGAGATGCCTAATCCTGATTTAGATAGTATTAGCTACTATGCTAAAGCACACAAAGTGACACAGGAGAAGTGCACAAGTGTGGAAATTGGGTTAATCACAAATGATACTGTCATTACAATATTCAACAATAATATTCTAATTAAATGTTTTCTTCATGCTGCTATACTCATGTAGTGGATTTAGTAAAAATGTTAACTTAGCCATTAGAACTACAGCTTTAAAAAGTGGAAAAACTTTAAGTTTTAGTTTAATTTCCTTTAGTTTTTAATTTAGTGCCAATTCACAACAAAGGTAATTCCAACTTAAAGTAAAATCTAATTTCTTGCACTCAAATTCAATCCCATTACAATTCAGTTGAACACAGTTCTAAGTTCAAATTTAAAATCGATTGCATATAGTCCATTCAGTTAAGTGTGTTCTAAATCACAACAGTTCATTTCAATCCTATAATAAACAATTATATTTTACAATTTTGACTCCTATAAAAAAATAATGAAATGACTTGTCCAAGAAAACCAACACGCTTGGTAAAGCGTTCTCTTCTGAAGGACAAGTCAATCCGGACCCAGCCCACATTTTATATTACATTGCATTAAAATGCATTGGTGCGATGCAATGAAAATAAGTGTGGCTCCTTCAAGAGAGAGAGTGCATGGAGTGAGTGAGAGACGGAGGGAGGGAGGGAGCCTGTGTTCAAAAAGATCATAGAGCCATGACTGTTAGGACTAGTTGGTGACTTAAAATTTAAAGAAAATACATGTAGGTGAATTATTGCACAATCATTTTTTTCAAATTACTGTCTTTTTTGTGTGCACATCTCGCAAAACTATTCTAGGTTGTGCACATTATTTTGTTGCTCACTTCCACTCACGTCATGCCTGCCTCAGCTCCCTTTTGTACCCACCAGGGCAGCCAAAGCAAGTTGCAGCTTTGACCTTTGTTGGTGACATTATCAGAAACTAAGGCAGCAGAAAAGGTGTTCTGACATATCACCATGGAGTTTTTTAAATCTGCAAAGAAAAGATATGCAACTTAGAAAACTGAGTTTTCAAAAATGAGTGGACAGAGAAATATAGTATGCATTTATTTTGTCCTAAACATGTTTGATTCAACATGTTAGCCTGAGTCTGCATTTTAAATGATAAATGATGAATGAACATTTAAGTAAATTATTTTGCCCAACAGTATACTGTATTTTGTGCCAAGGTTTAAGCAGCTCATTGAAGACAGACCATTTGCTTTTTCACACTAAGCCACTCTGTATTTTAACTCTAAGCATAGAGTAGTAACTTTTACCTCAATCATTTTGATGTTACAGTGTATTGTTGGTGTTACGTTCAGATTATTCAGAATGCTTATTTGTGTCTGAAAACAAATGCATTTTATCTTTAGGCATGAAAAGTTATTCATATTTAAGTTAAAATCTCATTGTTTAAATCTACTTACTGTCAAAAGTTGGAACAGCTTAGGTTTAAAAAACAATTGTAAGCTGTTTTTATTTATTTATTTTGGTTGTAAGCAAATTTATTCAAATGGGTTTACAAATACAAACTGTTTCTGTTATTATTAATAACACTGAGTGTAAATTTTATGTCCTCTTTTGAAAAATAACTCTGCTCAATTGCAGTTGGTGATAAAGAAAACTGTAGAAAACCTGAATCAGTGAAGACAGACATGAAGCCGGCATGGCTTGTAGGAAATGAAAATGTCACACTGAAGTGAATTATCACTTTAAGTGCTGCAAGGCTGGTAGTTCAAGTGCAAACGCTGTCAGAATCCAAGTGTGTGAATAAGTGTGTGCACATTTGTATGTGTGTTTCTCTGCGACCTCCATGGGGAGTCTTTACTTCACTCATCACGTCTCTCCCCTGAGCTGGCATGCTAATTAGGTCTAAAATATACATCATAGTCTTCCCCCGTCTCTTTAATTAAAAGTTGATGGTAGTTATTCAGCTGTCAAGTAATGGGACACTTTTTTAAGCTTGAAAATTTGTTTTTAAAGTGTTGCTTAGGAGCCAATTTAAAGACAAGAGCTGCATGGTTTTTGTGGAAAGATGGACGGCTATGTGCGTCTTTATGCTCTCCTAAAATGTGCATCATTGCCTTTTCAACTGAGCGTATGACTAAGGAATAGCTATGAAAGTCAAAATGAGGAAATCATTCACAGAAGAAAGGAGCTCTTTTACATATTATATAATTATCTTCAGCACTGAGAGCAGAGTAGATTCCCAGTATTCAGCTATACATCCAACTAACATGCTGA
Organism: Kryptolebias brasiliensis; assembly: GCA_028566095.1. Lineage (NCBI taxonomy): Eukaryota > Metazoa > Chordata > Actinopteri > Cyprinodontiformes > Rivulidae > Kryptolebias > Kryptolebias brasiliensis. The sequence continues at coordinate 23,784,346 of JAOXNZ010000177.1, read as the reverse complement.
GGCTTCTCCCTATATGACACACACTAAACCAGGTAATGACAAGGATAAACAGGAGAGCTGAGGAAAACATCTCCCAGGGTTAAAATCAGCTCTGATTTTGCAGATGAGAAGGTTGATATGCTCAGCTGGCGTTCATTATTACATTCTTAAGCTGAAAATAATTTTCTCCTTATGAGATGGCACCCCAAACTCAAAATGAGTGAGTACTAAAGCACATGTTCTGATTGTCAATTATAAAAAGTGCTAATGTGCAGTTTTTATAATTATTACACCCTTAATACCACTCAGTCATCATTCATCCATTTCCATCATGATTTTTTTTATTTTGATATTTGCCCAAGCTTTAAAGAATAAAACTAGCAAAAAAAATCATTAAAACATGAACTTCAAATGGAAATATTAGTGTACTATAACTTTTGGTAGCAGTACATCAAATGGGGTAGACAAAATTCACAAAGAAAAAAGAAGCAAAAACTTTCCCTATAGACAAGAATGGGATTTTGGCAAAATGAGTAACAAACTTTAACTTTACACAAAAAGTTGAACTTTACATGACTGAAATGGCATTTTTATATATTTTTTAAAGTTTCTACACACTCATAGTTTATAAGTTTCTGATTGTTTTTGGAGATTT
>JAOXNZ010000177.1:23645481-23660256 GCA_028566095.1 Kryptolebias brasiliensis | reverse complement strand
TATTTTATTTTTAGCATTTAATATATACATTTTATTTAAACAATAAAATGTAATTTATGGATTCAAATTTTAGGTAAAATCATTCCATTTGACCAGATCTATTTTTTTAAACTCACATAACCTTCAACAAACATGAGAAATGTGCTTGAAAACTTGAATACACTCACACTTTTCACCTCAAGAAGTTGCAGTTAGATTACAGTGGGGAAAAAATATGTTTATGTAATAATTATTCACCCTTATTATTTATCAGATCTCAACAGCTGAGGGCCGATACAGTTAGATACAGGGAATTTTCATCATAACATATTACTAATTAAAGGGACCAAATTTGTCTGGGTCACAATTTTAAAACAAAAGTTAAATGATTTAAAATAATATAAACAAACAATAATTTATACAATAAAAACAGGATGATTGAACAGGATGTTTCAAATTAGGATCTACATTTTAGGTTTAACACATGCACTGTTTAACACTTTGGAATTTAGGTCAGAGGAATGTTGATAATTTTATTGTCAGATTACTTTATAGAAGAATGAGATTAAAATTGAATATTTACTGGATTGAGGCTTTGTGGCCAGCTGTCACTCTGTCTTCTGAGTAACTTCAGAGAGATTGATCCAACTTCAGCAGAATCAAAGAAAGGAGGCAGGTTGAGGCCAAACATACACCAATGGTCAGTGGTCAGTGGTCAGCATTTTGTCCAAGGTCATCCAAGGTGGTGGTGATGGCTTTGAGGAAGGGTCTGGAACTCCTCAGCTAATGGGATTAGAAAGTGGAGGGTAACATGACATCTAAGAGCAATTGTTTAACTGGACTTTTCTCATTTGTAATGGGAAAGTTTTTTATAAGGTAACACCTGTTTTTGATATGTCATGACTCTGTTATGTGTGAATTCCAAGTCCCATGAGTTCTCACAGAATTAACTTGTTTACAGGATTGATGTTGACTTTTCTCCTCATGGGAACCGGTCTTACTTGCTCCTCTGTAGCTCCTCCTTTAAGTTCCAATATCTTTAATATAAGTTTGTGTGTTGACTTTGGGGGGGCGAGCTCTTTTGATTCAGAGCATCCCGTTTGGAGCTGGGACTCTGATGTTAATTGTTAATTGTCTTTAATGCTCTCTGTATGTTTTGCACAATGTATAATAAACCTGATTGAATGATTTCATTTAACAGTGCCTGAAAATTAATTTTTTCCACAAGTTACAAAATGTTCTTAACTTTAATTAGATGTTCTACTGGTCGACTTTACAAAACAAAACAAGACAACATACACTTTAAATTTAGCTTAACAAAAATATACGACAAAATGAAAGGAGAGGAGACCAGCACACAAAACAAAGACAACAACAAACCAAAGTAAAAACAATAAAGCAAGGTCCTCCTGACTGCTATCAAAAAAATGCTAAGAATTATAGTGATTTCATATTGGAACCTCTTGCCCTAAAGTGGGCTGTGACTAAGAAGTTCTGAGACCTGCTGCTGTATTCAAAGTTCACAGTGGTCACACACCATAATCCCCTGCTGTACTTGGAGACAGCAAACCTTGAGCCAGATGAACAGAAGTGGGTGACACAGTTGACATAGTTCAACTTTGTAATTCACTATAGGCCAGGGAGCCGTCAAGTTTGTAGAAATTAGACCCAAGAATGCAGTCAAACACAAAGATTCATCATTGAACTCAAAACAAAGGTTGACGTAGCAGCAATTGTTCAAAGTAACAAAATTCTCAGAAACAGAAAACAATAAGACTTGGCATGGAAGCCTCACAATGCCAGAACCACAAAGTGGTGAACAGAAGAAATTAAGCACCAATGCTGCTGAACAAAATGTGAAACACCTGACATAAGGCAAATAGGAGCAGGTGAGAGTGGGCGAGGAGCAAATAACTGAACTGAGGAAACAAACTGAGTGAAAGATAAACATAAGACTACCCAAAACTAACAAAAAACACAGATGCTTTAAGCATAGTGCAGATGTATTGTCTTGCTCCCTGTCAGACTCAGAGCCAGAAGCAGAAGATATCGAAAAGGATTTCTGGGTGATCAAAGAAGAGGAAGTCTGAGCCAGTCTGTGGCCTAGCCTTCAAAACAGAGCTGCTAGTAGCTTCCCAAGCTGCAGCAATTGGTCATGTCAATGGACACAGCTGGGAGGATCTTCAACTGTTTAGTTAGAAGACTCTGAAGCTGGACCAGTGCTCAAGGCCTTGAGAACAGGCAGTAAGCCCAATAGAGCTGATTGGACAGTAAGACTGTCTAAAATTACGAGGGGTTTTGTTCAGATTTCTCAGTGACCTACAAGATGGCAAGGCTATGTGCCAGGTGGTGGTACCTCATGTCCTGTAACAATGTGTTTTTTTTTAAACCCTGCATGATGATGGAGGCCATTCTGGTGACAAAAGCACTATAGCCAGACACAGGAGGAGTTGCTACTGGCCCTATTTTTTCAAAGATCTGTGATGCTGGGTGCAGCAATAAAAGATGTGCAGCTCCAATGAATTTTAACAATGTTGCTGCACCTCTTGAGATGCTTGCCATGGATTACACCCTGACTGAACCCTCACCTGGTGGATATGAAAATGTACTGATGTTGAGAGACATGTTCACCAGATTCACCATTGCTGGCTTACAAAAGACGAGACTGCCAAGACTACTGCTGCAGCCCTTGTCAAACACTAGTTTGTGTATTATGGCTATTTGACCAGCTCCATGCAGATAAAGGTCACAGCTTCAAAGCTAGTATAATAAAGGAACTTTATTTTTTTTGCCAAGTCTTTTAAAGGTCCTTACCATCTTCAATGCAATGCTTAGTTCTAGCTCTTCATTTGCGCAATGCATGAAATGCTCGTCCACTGCCTTCAACGCTAATGAATTTCCCTGAAGCCAACAGAGATTGGTAGAACTCAGTTAAGTTTGAAGTGACCACTGTGGTGATTTTCTTTTACAATGCATTATAATTTTCAACTCCACAAAATTTAAGACTGTTCTAAAATATCCTATTTGATTGGAGCATTAAGAGGAAGAGTGCTGTATTGGTCTGAAGCCTATTTAACCACTAACCCTAGAGTGTCTCTCCTTTACCAGTTTTCTTTCAGACTTTTGCAAAGTTTTCGACCATCCCCTCCATGAAGAGGACCCTGCCGGTAGATTACAAACTCTAAAACTGTGAAGCTAATCGAATGCAGAAATCTCCATTGTCTTTGGATTTTAGCTGATAAAATAGGATGGAATGAAAAAGCACCTAAAAATGTCTTTCAGAAAAAATAAAAGCCAAGTTTGTTTCATGTGATTAACTTAGATGAATTATTTAGTTTGTTGATTTTGATTAACAACTGCTTAAAGGAAAGAAAGAAACTATAAATCCACATTGCCAAACACTTCTGCATCTGTCACCCACTTTGTTACAGCCACTTGTCCACTGTCTTCGCCTCTGATGAATCTTCCCAAAGCCAATCAGATTGGTAGGATTTGGCTAACTCCAGAGGAGAAGCAGGCACAAATTGATGCTTAATAATGTGTTTACTGTGGAAAATCTGGCCTTTTCATTGCTTTGTGTGATTACTACTTAAAATGACATGCCTACCAGTAACTACAGGGATACTGGTGGGTCATTCCACATGTTTTTCTGGTCTCCACTTCTTGTTACCTGCTGTTTTCTGTGCAAATCAAATTACTTTATCACTGCAGGCATTGGTGGATTGCAGAGCAGAATAAAACCCTTCTTGCACCAAAGTTGCAGAATTGAAGGTCGCATACAATTGTTGTCTCACACAACAATTTCAGATTCCCACTGTGTATCTTCCCAAGCCTCTAACTGTATCTGAACAACAAACAAAACCTGATCACAATCACTCATCAGGCCCAACCCATTCACTTGGCTGTTCCTGGAAACCATTGAGAGGAAGGTGAATTTTTTTGCTTTTTTTCTCCTAATTCCACACTGATATTTGGTTTCCATGGTCATCTTAACACAACCCTTATGATGCCATTTTCAGAAACCTTTTGCTCCCCTTCCATCCAGTCATCTATACAATCTTTTCGGACCCAAAAGAGAAACAATGAGGAGGTACATTGAGGATTCTTTCGCAACATGTATCATCCGTCAATGCAGCATTTTTCTTTATAGAAAATAAAAATGAAACCCTCCTCCCCTGCAGAGGTCTCAATCAGATCACCATAAAACAATACATTTTTTTTATTGATTTAATCTTTGAACAGCTACACTCTGCCAAGACATTTTCAAAGTTGGATCTTAGGAATGTGTGGCATATAAGATGATGATGACAGACAGGTGACACTTTTTCATCACCTTACTACAAATAAAAGCCCTCATTAAAAAGAGTATCAGATCTGCTTTTCTATCAATAACAGATTGATTGTATTTTATAGGGACTTCATCCTTAGATTACTTGATCTATTCACCCTTTATCTTTTACCAGATCTCAACAGCTGAAGCTGAATTTTTTGTCATAGGGATTTCTGCATCAAAATATTTACACCAGAACAAGACTAAATTTGTCTATTAATATTTTATTCTAAAAATAAATTCAATCAACAAAAAATTAACAAAGAAACAATTAAAAATCAACATAAAAATAAAATTACCTCTAAAAATTTGGAAATACTAATCTGAGGAATGACTGTTAAGTAATAAATTTGATTCAAAAAGAAGCATTCTCAGATAAGATAAAGGACTTGAAACTGAAGAAAGACCTTACCAAGTCTAAGAGCAGTAAGTTGTACAAATTAAATATATTCTTAGATGAAGAAGGTGCTGAGAGAGTTGGCGGACGCCTTAGTCAAGCTGACTTATATCCAATATACACAGCTGAAGCATCTGGCAATGCTTTCAAAGAAGAATCACATTGTGCTAATGGATTGTCAATGGTAGGATGCAGCAGTGCAGTTTTATCACACATTGTTACATGTGGCAAGTGTGCAAAGTACAGAAGATGTACAGAACAACAAGGAATGGGTGACTTACCTCATGACAGGATGGAAACAACTCCATCCTTCACTTACATTGGACTTGACCCACCTGTTTGTATTCAAGAGACATTCACATTGAGGTTTTAGAAGACATGAAAACTGACACATTCATCAACACTTTAAGAACCTTCATTGCCATAAGAGGAAATGTTTGGTGTGACCAAAGAACTAATTTTGTTGGTGCCCAACTCAAGACAGGGTGAAAAAAATGGAATATGAATGTTCTTATGAAACCCCAAGCAAAGAGTCACATAGGTGGTGTCTGGGAGAGGCAAATAAATAACAGTAAAAGGATTCTCAATGTTATTCTTCACCAGTCAGCACAGAGGCTTGATTGTGCCTCTCTGAGTCTTTGAGGACATTCTTGTATGAAGTTATGGGTCTCATTAAGTGCAGACTACTGAACCTGTAAATGATCCATCTGGACCTGAACCTTTAACTCCAAACCACATTCTTACAATAAGGTTCATAGTCATACTGCCTCCTACTTGGACAATTTGTCAGAGAAGACAATTATCTTCAAAAGAGGTGTCGTTGAGTACAGCATTTGGCTAAAGAGTTTTGGACATGTTGGATGAAAAAATATATTTTGAAATTGCAATCAAGCCAAAAGTGGCAAAATAATAGGGAAAATTTAAAGGCTAATGACATTGTTCTTTTACAAGATGATTTGGCACCACACCATAAATGAAGGCTGGACTTCCGGTGGTGCCATGCTCTGAGACAGTTGCATTTGGTGTTGGCTCCTGTGAATTCTGTGACTATTTGGCAAATTTAACGAGTTATTGGACACTCTCCTATAAGAAACGTTGAGGGAAAATGATGGCTACAAGAAACACTGCCGGTAAACAACAAATTCACCAAAAAGAAACTAAAGAGAAAAAAGACCTGCAACAGGCTGATACCACAGCTAGCAAGAAAGGCAAAGCTAAAGAGGATAAAAAACAGAGGTAGCGGAGGTTCTGCGCAAGCTAAGGGAGCTGAGGAAAGATAACCTGAGCTCTTTCTCTGACAAAAAGGCCTCGTTATCCGTGGGGGATTTGAAAGACCGTATGGGCATCCTAGAGCAATGCACGGTGGAAGCAGAAGGCAGGATCAGCGCGGCAAAAGACACTAACCAGCGACATGAGAGAGTGCTTCAGTACTTGCTGAAACAGGAGGATCTCGCCATGGATTTGATGTTTTTCTTTGGTTTGTGATCTGGACCGCACTTAGTGCCTTTTCCCCAGAGTGACATGAGGCCCACAGTGCTCTGCCTATGATACATTGGGGGCTGGACATGAGGCCTACAGTATGTAAGTGGCCTCATTACAACCAGTATGGCTGGGCCATCCTATACAAAGAAAAAAAATACATGGCCAATTAAAATCATTGAAATGTTCAATAGCCTTATTGCAAGAGACACATCTAAATGACTTGGAGCACAAGAAATTAAAAAGAGAGTTGGTGGATCAGGTGTTTTTTGCCAGTTGTCCAAAAGGTAGAGGGAGGGGGGTTGCGATTTTATTCAGTCAATCAACTCACTTTTCAATGCAGATGGAAGTGAGAGATCCACAAGGTAGATATGTAGCAGTAATAGGCACTTTGGAAAGGATAGATATAACAATTATGAACATATATGCTCCAGATGAAGATGATCCGACCTTTTTTACAGAAGTAACATCTGTACTTGAAAAAGAATCAAAGGGGTGTGGAATAGAAGGCTGTGTATTTACTCTCCCATGCTTTATTTAGCATTAATAGTGTAGATTTAATTTAGTATTAGAAGTGGGTTGATTATTATATCTTTATCTGATTTTTGTTTATCACCATTTTATGTTTAGCCATCATTTTAGAAGTTTTAACAAGTTGTTGCTTAGTTTATTTGTAGAACAAGAGAGAGACTCGGGGCCTCCAGAGAAGGGAGGGAGTGACCACCCTCTGGAAGAAGGGGGTCAAGTATTAAAAGCAGAGGAACATCTTTTGTCCACTCAGACAATCCTTGGGTGATGGCTTGATTAGCTTTCAAGGTGATGTGTATCTCATTCCCATTGATTGTCTCTCAGATGCATTTGGTTTTATGATTGTATGAGTATTGACTAATGGTGTTTGAATAAATGTGTTAAACTTTAAGGTAACATCTTCTGAAGGTCTTTCCCAAACAACCAACTCGGGGAGGTAAAGGTAAAATACCTCAACAGGGGGTAGTCATTTTGGCAGGTGATTTTAATTGTGTGCTGGATTTAAAACAGGACAAACTTCCACCAGAACATGGTGTCCCTAGTAGAAAACCTAAATATTTATTAGAAGAGCTAGGGCTGGTGGATTTCTAGAGAGCACTTAACCCACATGTAAAAGACTTTACCTTCTTATCAAATGTACACGGTTCATACTCAAGATAAGATATGATATGTGTATCCAAACAAGATATTTATAGAGTTTGCATAGTGTTATAGAACCTATAACTTTGTCAGACCATGGACCAGTGAAAATAACAATAAATTTACGAAATGAAAAACATTTTAAATACTGGAGATTAGATGTCTTCATGCTGAACAACCCAAAAGTCCAAGAACAACTGAAAGCAACAATAGATGAATATTTTCAATTGAACGATAATGGGACAGTGTCCCCTGCGGTTTTGTGGGACGAAGCTAAAGCAGTGATAAGGGGCAAGTGTATTGAGTTAGCAATTAAATTAAAGAAACAACGCGTACAGAGGCAAATAGAATTATAAAGTAAAATAAGAAGACTAGAACAGGCCCATAAGATCGGTAGAGGAGACACTGAAGCAACTTTAAAGATGTAGGGAAGCACTGGATAAATTACTTACCTACAAAGGGGATAGAGCTTTGAGATATACAGGCCAAAAATATTATGAGATAGGCAACCGTGCTAGCTGTTTATTAGCTTTCCATCTGAGAAAAGCACAAGTTAGCCAGGTAGTTCCAAATATACATCATCCTAGAAACAAAAAGGAGTGGCATTCCGAGAATTTTACAAAAAACTGTATGACTCACCCAATTTATCCCAGAGCAAAATAGAAATGGACAACTTTAAAATGTTTAATTTAACTAAACTAACACATGAGGAAACTGAGAACTTAACTAAGCCAATCACAGATAAGGAACTAGGAGACATTATTAAATCATTAAAAAGTAATAAAAGTACAGGGAGTCTAAGCAGGGAGTTATATAAATTATTTATAAAAGAGCATAAACTATGTACAGTATTTATTTATGCTCTAAAGGAAAATGATCCCCCGAAAAGCTGGTCAGAAGCTATATTAACAGTAATACATAAAGAGGGAAAAGACCCTGCAGAGTGTGCCTCCTATCGATCTATAAGTCTTCTTGGGAACAATGTAAAAATCCTAGGCTCAATTCTGGCAAATAGGATGCAATTATATTTTAAAAAACTAATAAAGACAGATCAAACTAAATTCATAACTAGACAACAAGGATCAAATAATATTAGAAAAGCATTAAATATTCAATCAGCTGTTGAGAAAGACAGTCAACCCTCAATGTTTCTCTCATTAGACGCTGAGAAAGTGTTTGATAGGGTGGACTGGGAATATATACACTATGCAATGGACATGATGGGATTTAGTACTACTTTCTACTACTGGATTGCGACTCTTAAGCAAAATCCAATTTTGAGGATTCGTGTAAACGGTTTCTGCTCTGAATTTTTCAACATAAAAAGTGGTGTGCATCAAGGGAGCTTGGTCTCGCCTGTTCTCTTCGCCATATTCATTGAGCCATTAGCAGAATGAATCAAAACAAATAAACATATGAAAGGTATAATAGATAAAGGAGGCATAGAACACAAAATATCTTTATTTGCAGATGATATTTTCCTGTACATTAAAAATATATAAACTGCAATACCCTCACTTCTTACACTCGTTTGGAGATATTTCAGGTTATAAGGTAAATGAAGGGAAATCGGAAGCAATGATGATTTCAGGACACTGGCCAACCCACTTAGATAAGGAGGTAAAGTTTAAATGGTCTAAAGATGGTTTTAGATACCTGGGAGTCATACTGACTGATAACTTGACCCAGTTATATAATGCCAATTATGGCTAGCTTTTATCTAAGATTAAAAAAAGATTTAGAGAGATGGGCAGGGTGGAAACAATCAGGATGAATGTGTTGCCACGACTACTTTTTTTCTTTAACTCCCTCCCTATTGCAATCCCTAATACTACCTTTAAACTGTTGGACAGGCTCAAATCTAAATTCATCTGGCAAAACAAGCGTCCAAGAGTGAGTCTCAAAGTTCTTTGTTCTTCTAAAGACTTAGGTGGCCTGGCCCTTCCACATTTTAAGAGTTATTATTGGGCGGTGCAGCTTAGGGCTCTGGTTTCTTGGATCAGTTTGGATATAGATACAAAATGGTTACACTTGGAGCAATGTTCGGTAGCAAATGTCATATCCATAACAGCTTTACCTTTTTTAAGTAGAAAACAATGATGAAAATTTAAGATGCAAAATGAATGGATTATGGGAGTGTGGGAGAAGGTTAGGAAGAAATTAAATTGACCTCTTTCTTTATCACAAGCATCTAGACAGTAAAATACTGAGTGTCAAATAAGCAGTGTCAGAGCATATGAACTCTATAAGAGTCAATTCAACAAAAATGAGTGTAAAATACCTCTTTATGTACTGCAGTGTTGCTGAAAATATTCAGAGTTAAAATGGGTCAGTAAAAATAACTCTTTACAGTGAAACTTGTCAAGTGTTAAAAGAAATTCACCCTCATGGAGTTTATATAACACCATAATTCAGTGGTAATGAAAATTCTCCAAACTGAGTGTAAAAAGGTACTCTGATAAGCTCCGCCCCCTTCCCCCTCATGCCAGACTGACCAGAATTTTCTCATCGCCATTTTCTACTTCTTTGTCTTGCTGGAAAAATCACGGTAAGCTTCCTTAATTTTTCATTTTTTCCAACTTTTCACTGTTGCTATAGGTATAACAGCATATTACAATAACATGGTTCTTCAGACAGAACTTGTTTTAGTAAAAGAATATGCTTTTCACGTGTCAAATGTGAAGAGTTGTTAGCTAGCCTAAATCTTCAAAATGTTATCCTATTTAGCATTAAATAAAAATAGCGTTTTAGACAAAATATTGCATTAACTGGTCACTACGCTTCCAAACGTTGATAGGAACTTGTAAAATATACTTAGGGACTGATATGGGGAATTGACCTCATTCACCTGCCTCGAGCTCCATCTAACCAAGTTGCATGCTCAACCCTAGCTTACGTTTTTAATTTGCCTCAGGGAAACTGTCGGCAGGAGCTGAGCGCAACATACGTAGTTCCACTGAAACAGCATGAAATGTATTGTCGGTGTTATTAAATTTCAGCTATTTGTACTTTTTAATGGCATTTTATTAAAGTTATGCTTGTTACTACCTGACATTTTTCAACTGACGTGAAATAGTCCTCAGATGAAAACAGATACTCACGAGTGGGCTACGGAGACACCGATGTGCTCGTTGCGACCGGCAGAGCCTGGCCTTCGAGACTACATGTGAAAAATCCACCAAATCAGAGGTTTGCGCGCAAAGGTGGGATTGGAGGGCCGTGCTTCACATATGTCGTTCGGGGCCTCGATTCGAGAAGAACGAGCCCTCCCTTGTGTTTCTGTGACGTACGACCTTGAAATGGTGTTAGACTAACTGAGCGCCCATAAGGAAAACCAGGGGCATAAAGTGGTACCAAATGGGCACGGGCAATACCTTTACATTACCCTATAGAAAAGCATTGGGCGTGCTCGTCAGGTACCAGTCTATGCCCCCTGTTTCCCTTAAGTGGCATAAAGCGATACCAAATGGGCACGGGCAATATCTTTGCATTACCCTATAGAAAAGTTTTGGGCATGCACGTCAGGTACCACTCTGCGCCCATGAGGTCTGTGCGGTGTGTCTGTCGTGGCAGCAATAAATAAATTTCCAGGCACTGTTATATGAAATCACTCAAGCAGGTTTATTTATATAATGTGCACAGAATATAGAGAGCATTAAAGCCAATGAACAATCAATATCAGAGTCCCAGGTCTGAACAGGGAAGCTCCGAATCAAAGCTCTCCCCTCCCAAGCCAACACCGGTGCTTTTATTAAAGATAAGGAAATACTCGCCCAGAAGGAGGAGTTAGGGAAAGGCAAGTCAGTCTGGTTCCCACGGGACATTTTGTGAGAACCCATGGAACTTGGAACAGTAGTCATAACATTATCAGGACTTATAAACAACAGGTGTTGTTTATAGTAAATTCTGCCACTACATGTCATATTACTCACGAGTGGGCTACGGAGACACCGATGTGCTCGTTGCGACCGGCAGAGCCTGGCCTTCGAGACTACATGTGAAAAATCCACCAAATCAGAGGTTTGTGCGCAAAGGTGGGACTGGAGGGCCGTGCTTCACATATGTCGTTCGGGGCCTCGATTTGAGAAGAATGAGCCCTCCCTTGTGTTTCTGTGACGTACGACCTTGAAATGGTGTTAGACTAACTGAGTGCCCATAAGGAAAACCAGGGACATAAAGTGGTACCAGATGGTCACAGGCAATACCTTTGCATTGCCCTATAGAAAAGTATTGGGCGTGCTCGTCAGGTACCAGTCTATACTTCCTGTTCCCCCCCAAGTGGCATAAAGCGGTACCATCTGGAGTTTTTCAGATCAGGCTCAAAATTTAATCAGTTGGAGAGGAAAGTTGGATGACTCCTTCCTGCAAGTTTCAAGACATAATGTCCAGGGGTTCTTGAGTTATTTTGCTAACAAGAACTCACATTTGAAGTCACACTACGCGTCCAGGGTTTGTCTGATCAAGCCCAAAATTTGAGAGGGCAATAGGATAAATATTCTATGAAAGTTTCATTAAGATCCGACCAAGGGTTCTTGAGATATCTTGCTAACAAGCGTGCACTTTGAAGCTGCAGGACCGGTGCGGGGGGAGAGTTAATAAAACAAAAAAGCCAACTTCAAGGTATAACTTCAAAAGCTTATAACTTCCTGCCGGAAGCATGTAGACCCTTCAAACTTGCCGGATCTGTTGAGGATCCACAGAGGAAGCGGCGTGCCAAATTTGGGCTTCCTACGTTAATCACAGCACCCGCGATGGGCGCTCACGTTTTATAATGGAAAGTCAATAGGGCTGTGAGTCCCTATTACCGGGGCTTTTTAGGGCACGTAATATAAAGCTACAAGGACGAGCCTGGGCTCGTTGTCTTCGTCTCATTTCGCCCTTTCCAACGGTACCAAGCACGCCCAGATCGGACGTTCCTACGCAAAGCTGTGGGGCCGAACGCATTTGCATCAAGATGGCGTCCGTTCCCTCATGCTACTCATTAAAAAGCATTGGGAGTGGACTCAAGCTCCCACTCTATGATCCTGATTCAGGCAGCCCTGGGGAGTTTTTTTGGTGTTTGTGGGACATGAGGTCAGCTTGAAACTGTCTTAAAGCCAGAGACACAAAAACTTCCTCGGAACGCGTATTCTGGCAGGTTTATGCAGAGTGTAAGTGTCTTGCTCAGATAGAAAATTTTTCACTTTATCAACACAGAGTTTCTTCCCGGTTTTACTCTGCACACCAGTTCTCATCCTTTCAACTCCCCCAAAACTGCCGGGGTGAGATGGAGTGTAGTACACCTTTTTCAGTAGTCTTTGTTCAGCCATCCTCTGCTTATAAATAAAAGAATATGTCGAACCCCGTTTATTTATCCGATTGTATAATAAATAATGAACAAACGTAAAGAGAGTTTTATATACTTTTTTAAATTTGACTTTAAAATATACAAACATGCAAAGGATAGTAAGATGCAATAATAAAATGGGATATGTGTAGTTTCCTTGAAAACATTTCTAAAAAGGGCTAACACTTTCAATCGTTTCTAAAAAAGTCTAACACTTTCAAACAATGTAAAAGACAGAGTTCAGTTTTCTGAGGATTTGAAGCACTCTGCAACTGCCCCGAGTTCTTTCAGCTGATCACAGTCCATGGTGTCGTACATCTTAAAGATTGGGATGTGAACTTGTTTTTCCATTTTCAGTTTGTGTAAAAGCATCAGAGCCACAGTCTTCACTCCCGCATCTTCTGCTTGTATGTTCTGGAGAGTCAGCAGATGTTGAATACCAGGTACAAACTGGGGCTTTAAAAGTCGCTGGGGAATGTCACGAAAGTTGTGCTGATAAAAATCTGTCTCCTCCTGTACATTGAGACAGCAATGCTGGCGCTGGCTGGGATGGGAGATCATACAGCTGTAGCAAATTTCATGCAGATACTTTGAAATAGTCACATTTAACAGGTGAAGGAGAGCAGATTTCACAGTCTTGACCAGCAGCGAGGAGACCCATCCATCAATTTCATCCCCCTGATCTTGAGGAAGGGAGGTGGTGGGCTGCATAGGTATTCGGCTCTTCCTTTTCAGGCTCCTCGCCGATCGTCGACAGCAGTCTCCTTGAAGAACCCTGAGCGACTGCCTGTAAAACCTCAGAGAGAAGTTGCAGAAGACGTGAAAGATGGAGAAGAATTCTGTGTCAGGGAGAAGGGGGACAGTAATGGCCCATGCTGTATCTTTCCGGCAATGCAGGAGGGCTTGGTTGGTCTGATACATCTTCATGCTGGTTATATATTCCCCAGCATGCAGTTAGAGTTGTCTGCTTTCCCTGTCCCTTCATTTTCTTGTCCGTGTTGCGTTGAAGCGGTAAAGTCTTTGGCAGAGATCGTACAACCATCTCCTTATATAATGTAGAGGGAGGGGTTTGGAGGCAGAGTTTAAAAGTTTAGTGTTTTTTTCACCTTCAGAACATCAGCCCAGCAGTGGCAGCTGTGAAAAAGGCCGGAAATTTGTTCCCCGATTTCATCAATTTGTCGTTCCCAAACACTTACCGGAAGTGCCAGAAGAGTCCTGAATACACCGCAGTCAGAATTAACAGACTCCAGCACAAACAGGTCAGAGAAGTCACCCTCTCGCACGCTCGCCCGAAAAAAAACAGCAACCGGAGAGGCTGTCTTTTGCCTGCCAAGTGGCACTGAAGAGTAGCTTTTTCTCCACAATTTCTGCATTGCTTGGAAAAACCCTACTCTTGGCTCGTTTCTCAACTGGCGGCGAGGATCCATCTTCTCCTCGGTTCAGGGTAGAACGGGCGATGTATATATTACGTGGTATTGCAAGTCTGAGTACAGCCCAGTCGTTGTATGCGAGCGTTCTGACAGGAGATAACGGCCCAAGTTTCTCACCTCCTTCCGGCTGGTACAGACTTAGCTCGCCTTTCTCATAATTAAAAACGTAGCCCCACGCACCGCTGAAACCGTGCTCTTCTAAAGACCACTCCTGGTGCAGCAAATTTGGTGGGGGTAATTGTGCTCTACACAGGTAAAACGTACTTCTCCAGGGGGCGTCAGCTGCGCGGTCAGAATGTTGATAGACGGATATCGGAGTTTCACAGACAAGAGCTGTGTTATTTGCCAGGAAGGCAGCAAATGCCTTATCCAGGGTTGTCGAAGTCGAAGCCTCTGCAGTAGCTGGTTCTTCAACCACCAGAGTTGGAGGTTTCTTGTCGAGAGTGGTCGAAGTCGAAGCCTTGGAAGTAGAAACCTCAGCATAGACCAGCTCCGTCTTAACCTCCACATTCTCACGCCTGACTCTTTTTACTCTAGCCATCTCTGAATAGATCGTTGCCAGCAGATAATGAAGATAGAGTACGGTTAGATCTCGATGCCAGGCTGGGCCTGGTGGAAGCTCTACACAGGGAGTTCCAGGCCCTGAGGGAATCATTGGAGTTCAGCC